>JAAXYX010002087.1:0-19065 GCA_036851915.1 Ptenothrix huangshanensis | reverse complement strand
ATAGTTGTTGTCGTTACTCATAGAAGTTGTTTATTTTTTGTTACGGGGCGTGTTTCAATTTGGATAATGGTAACAATAAACTGCATTGTATGAACGAGAGATGAGACTGCTACTCAAAGAAACTCCGGTTTGTCAACGAGACCAAATAATCCATTCTTTGATGGCAATCAGCAATAATTCAAGGTGGATATACTCATGGTGTTGGTGAGTTTTCCTTGCTCTGTGTGACTCCTTTCTCGAAAACCCAACATGAAATTATCCACCTTCATCCCCATGTGCTTTAGTAAGTTTGAGTGTCTTTATCTGTATTCGCAAAGAAAATAAAGTAGCTACTATTAGTCACAATCAGCAATTTCCCCGATGCAATTGCAATGAGCAGAATAATGTAGGGTACTCTGTAGAGGAAAAGAGAAAGAAAAGAGTACCTTGTACAGAGGTGAAACCACTCGACTACAAAGACTCATGTTTTTTCCTTTGGCATTGTTTATCTGTTAGCTGTATCTGTATCTGTAGTCCCAGCGCTAGTAAAGCTGTTCTTTGGTTCAATTAATTATACCCTGCGGCTTTCAACTTGTCACTAACTGCTCTCGCTCTGCTCGGCAGTGCAGCTCCTCTAGGTTTCCAAAGGTGTTCCTTTCGCATTAATTTCTTATTGTGCTGCAATTTAAAGTTGGACAGAATAGTAACTCTAAGGAAAGCGTGTCACGTGATGATTTAACTTGATGCTTCAGTGCGCCTTGCATTGAGACTTGCAAAATATCTGACACGATTCCAACATTAAATAAATTGTAAATTGAGTACTTTTTTTATTTCAATGAGGAGCGAAAGCTTACAGCTGCTCTCTCACCTAATTTCACGGACCAGAAGCTTTGCAATTTGTTTAAGTAGAACCGATTTTATACATTTTAATTACAGATTACTGTAGCAGTTTAGAGATCAAGATACAACAAACGGGATTTTCCCCCGGTTATTGGTCTAGTCTAGAAATTAATAGTGGTATGTAAAATTATAATTATGATGATTTTAAATAGTAAGCTATAGTTCACTTGTAACATGTATATACCTACGTGACTACGTGCTCATGAACGGATCGGGACTTCGGAAACATTTTATAATTTTTCGTTGAGATCATTTAAAAGTATTTAAGTGGAAGTAGTGGACGGAATTACCTTGAAAGGGAAAATCTGGCGAGACTACTTTTCAAGTTTATGACACCCACGTATAAATTCATTACGATAAGATTAATGCCGGCTGTTGCTTCTGTTTATCTTTAATGAGCTACTGTACTACACTTTTCAGTTTAGATTAGGTACGTGTCAAATCTCCACAAACAGGAACATACATACATTAACGTGTGCATCTTGCAGGATGTAACCATTGCATAACCTACACATGTATAGCATAGCTCTCCCTATCTGACTGCGTGGGGTGGTCGTGTCGTGTCGTAAAAATGCTTTCGAGAGCATTCTCGTCGAATATGCAAATTCCACGGAAGCTAGAAACATACTTGAGCTTAAGTTGTACTTTGTGCATAGGTAATTGTATATGCAAGTGGAAAAAGGCAAAGCTAGTAGTGAAGTTTTTGCATTCTTCAACCAGGATTTGAGGCGTATGAAATGTGTTGGTAGTGTTCGGAAATCTTTTAAATCTTTTTTGGGCATGTTCGAACCACAGGAATAAGTTTAGGCATGGGGAAACATTAAAATCACACTGAGTTGTCGATTTATGAATGTTGGAATGTACGTAAGCAACAGCTTATAAACAAAACACTATCTTTTCTCGGCTTGTAGAAAAAGTGGTGGAAGCGATGATGGAGTGAAGTTTAGGAGTGAAATGTAAAAAATGATTAAACAGTAAATTATGCAAATGTCTTGCAAACTCTTCCTCTTACTATTGGATACAGACCGTAGTCTTGGGCTGAATAATTTGTCCATGCTTTCATAACTGCCTACGTAATATGTAGGTACCTACTTACGTTAGACAAGTGAAAGGCATTGTAAAAAAGTAGAGAGTAAAACTGTTTTAGCGCTGAGGAAAATTCGGATTCGGATGCGCTTGGTGAGAAGATTAAGTGAAGACAGATGCCATACAAATTGCAGAGTGAGTAAAGTAAACCAGCAACTATTAAGAAAATTGAGCAAGTGAAAATTTAAGGTGTTCGTTAGGGTCTGCTGAGGAATTGGAGGCAAGAAAAGTAACAAAAAGTATGTTGATGAGGCCAGCACAATATTCAGAGGAAGAAAGGAAACGTAGGTACCTACCTACCAACACCAACTTGTGGTACGTGCGTGGGATTGGGAGACTTTTGAGAATGAAAATAGAGAGGAGTTTTGTCACGATACAATTCTAGCACACTCCACTTGAGTACTTGGGAAAAGTGGACTATGAAAAATATTTGTGTAGTGCGATTGCGATTTCGATTGCGACTAAGGATTCGGATTGAGGATTCGGATCGAGGAAAGTAGGCACCGTCACCAGGAAGATGTTGGAAACGAAAAGAAGCAAGTGTGTCATTTGTGCATGTTAATGTGCAATTGTGGAAGATCGTTAGTATATTTAAAAAGAGGATTCTCAAATTTCAAAAAACAAACAAGGTGGAAAGACAGTAGGACGAATTAGAGTAGGTGAAAAAATGAAATGGTAACCTTTTCCCTCGCTTAGTTTTTTTCCTCAAGAGACAATTTAGTTCAAGGGAAAACTATATATAAATGACTAGGAGGAATCATCATCCAAGTTTTTCACGGAAAAAAACGTTCATTGAGGTCGATTGGCGATGTGATGTGATGTGATGTGTGTATGTATATTCAATTACAGTGTTATCTCCACTTCTTTGTCTTGGCTTTCCGTGCCTGGTCTTGTTACTCAGCGTTGGACGAATGAACCACCGTTTTTGCCAAATGTTTATTACTTGAAAATGTCCCATATGCACTTACGCCAATAGTCTCAAGCACGTCTACGTGTGTGTGTTATTACGTGGTTGATAGCGAGTAGGCATTCCGAGGGAAAAGCGATTGCAAAGGCAAAGATGTTGATTGTGCCTAGTGAACGTTGTAATTCAAAAAATAAAACTCCTTCATGCCCCTGTGCATCTGTATATTTATTTATCCTTAGAATCAAGATCTGACAATGATGAGTAAGCGTATACGCGGGGTCTTGCATGCTTGCCCTTACGTATGTACTTACATACTCACTTGAATGCTTAAAGATTGAAAGGCAAGAAAATATTGTTAGATAATTTTAGATTCGGTCATGTAGGCGGAAGGTGTAGAAGCTCAAGGAAAATTCCAGATGATGAGGAAGCAGAGAAAGAGCGATGAATGTGGGACGACACGCGGGAGTCGATCCGGAAAGACATGAAACGTTCCCTATATAAGCGTTAAATTTTTGGTCAGTAGGCCACATAACCAAACTAACGTTCATTGCTTCAACAAGCTGAGTATTTTTTTTACAAAATTTTAAATTCAAGTAACGTTTAGTTCTCAGTCAGTTTTCTCTCCGTCAAGACAAGTCAAGAAACAGTAGTCATGGCTCTCGAAAGACAAGTTCGTGCTAAGGTGAGAGAATTGGGACGACAAAACAGTGTCGATTTTTACTTTTCCTTTCGTTCCCATCGTCGAGAGGCACAATTGTTAAGCTCCACAGTTAGTCTTGGTCTAGTTGAACCGAAAGGAAATAATTGAAATTTCAAATTGAAATTCGCTTGAAAAAGACGCTTGAAAATCTCGCTGTGTTATTAGTAGTTGATAAGGAAGAAGGAGCAAGTGACAGTTGTAGTAATAATTACCTATATCAGTACATAAGTATGGTGAGGTGAAGAAGAGGATTTGTTTGTCTATGACTTGATCTGGTTTCCTGTGCTTTGTTTGTTTTGTAGTTACAAGGAAAGCGAGACCCCGAGCAAGAGCGAGAAGCAAAGGAGTGGATCGAATCGGTTTTGGGTGAGAAACTCGATGGTTACGAGGATGCGTTGAAGGATGGTGTCATTCTTTGCAGACTTATGAACAAATTGCAACCCGGTGCAATTCCCAAGATCAACACGTCCGGTGGTCAATTCAAGCTTATGGAGAACATCAACAAGTTAGTGAGCATTTTACTTGCGTAGTGCACATATGCACTTGTAGCGTCCTCCATCCCTTCCTTTGCTCAGCTCACTGAGTGGACGAAAACGTTTATTACCGTTTTGCTTTATGATTTGGCTTAGCCCATCTGCATAGCTCCATGTCCTGCCCTTGCCCTGTCCTCCCCGGAGGCTTTATCGCTTTTGTTCACTTGACTTCCCTTCCCTTCCTCCTTTTAATGGTTGCTGTTGCTGGTCAATGGTGACTGTTGGTAGTAGACTTTGAGTCGTTTCGGAAGTTGAGAAACATTTGATAAAAATTCCCCTACGGTTTGATTCTCTTTTCGTAGCTTCCAGAAGGCAATTCAAGCGTACGGAGTCCCCAAAATTGATGTCTTCCAAACCATTGATCTTTATGAGAAGAAAGACATTTCCCAAGTCACATATTGCCTAGTCGCTCTTGGACGAACCGTAAGTTTTATTTTTATTAATCATTCGCCCTTACCTTTTTTGAATATTGTACATACGTTGGAGTGCAATGTGCAGCGCATCCCGGACTCCAAGAGGCTGCAAGGTGGTGGTTAACACAATAGAATACACCATTGATTTTCTGTCTCTTCCTTTCCCTAGACATATGACCATCCCGAGTGGCCCGGACCATGGTTAGGACCCCGACCATCTCACGAGAACAAGCGCGAGTTCTCTGACGATGTGCTTCAAGCTGGACAAGCCATCATTGGTCTCCAAGCAGGGAGCAACAAGGGCGCTTCCCAGGCTGGTCAAAATATCGGAGCCTCCAGAAAAATTATCATTGGCAAGTAAATCAACATCATCCTGACGCACTTACTGCTGCACAAAAAAACCGAACTGGATAATAATAGGATAGAATTGTATTTTAATGTGACTAAGAATACTTTGAATCACTGCGTCCGTCCGTCGAGAGCGGAAGATTAATAATACTGTGCCAGATGCTTGAGAATATTTACATAATACATTGAATATAACATTACATTCGTACTTGGAACCGAGAGAAAAGAAGAGTGAGAGAGACAGAAGAGAAAGGATCGATCTTAAAATATTACACAATCTCCACATGTACGACATGCTCTGTATATTTACTAGGAAAACCTAACCTTCTAGTTGAACTAGAGTACCAATATACCTACCACATATATACACACTACCACCCATACATTCTTTATCTATCAAAAAAACCACTATCACAAAATACAGATGACACACAGGAAATTTTCATGAGAACTTGAAACAATTACATGCCATTTATTTCCTTCTGCCATTTCATCTCATATCTTCCCGTCCCATAAGCATTCGCACGTACATCTCTCCTCCACAAATCATGCATGGGCAATCGCACACACGTATGCATCCACCTAAATATGTACACCTACAACCCCAGCCTTGCATCACATTTCAATCTTTCCGCAGTTTACCTCCGTCCGAACTAGCTGAGCATAAATTTTTTTAACGGATACCATAACATTACTATTTATGGATACGACTGTAAAGGTTTTTTTTTATTCTTTCTACCGAAATCATTTTGACTTCGACCTTGGGGAAGTTCCTAGTCCCGATACATCCATGTCTGTCTTCTACCCATTTCCACATTTACATGAACGAATTTACTCCCTCATTACATGTTTTAATGTAAAAACTAGATTTTCCGAGTCACTTAACTTCCCTTCCCTATCCTGGCCCACATTCTTGTCTGGGTTTTTATGTCAGTAGTAATACATAATACTATCGTAACTTTCCCAAACTATCTCCGCATATATGTTATCATAATCATAATTATGGACGTAGGTGTGCTCTTGTAAATGTTTTGTCTCTGAATTTCATTAGAAGCAAGAGAATTAATTAAAATCAAACTAATCCTGTTCATGCGACTTGGGCAATTAGAAACTCTTAAGCGGAATTCAGAGCAATGATAATTATTGTAAATTTCAATGTAATTACTGTGTTCCAATTAAATGACAATTGCCTACTACGAATTCGCTTGGAGGAATGAAAAGCAATTTTATTTGCATGTATAGCACCACTGAAACACCTGTTAGCATATTCAAGCGTGGCATGAACGGACTCTGCGGTGACATTTAAATGGTGGCTGTAAGCTTCCTGCATGTTCTCCTGTAAGTGTGGGTGGTGGGAGGGGTTGGATAATTTATTGGCACTCTATTTCCGTCTCTCGTAGCTTGTATCTTTCTGGTTTTTGCTACAGCCTAGAAAAACAATTCGGCACGAGTTGTGTATTACACATTACATCCCTGACGTTGCCCTTGAAGTTGATACAGAAAGTACAGATTTATTATATTTCTCAGACCTCCAAATAGCATGTAGGTATGTGTGGTATGTATTTAGGTAGGCAGGCAGTAATAGAGGAAAAGCAGACGAAGGAAACTATCCATACACCTACATGGTCGCTGAGTAGTATGTAGTATGCGTATAATGAAGTGGAGAGTAGGTCTCTCTCGGTAGACAGAAGCTGCCAGTATTAGTAGCTGCCTACTCACGTTCGATCTTTCTTGCTCTGCCCTAAACAAATATTAGCAGAGCGGACGTACGTAAATTTTACCAAGGAAAACCAAAAGATCCCAAGACTTGCGGAGTAGGAGAATTGTAGGATTTATGGAACCGGATTGTGTAAGCTTCCCGCCAGTCCTCGTCCTTCATGTAGACGCTATTTTCATAGGGAATTATTACACGGCTAACTTACTTATTAATTCGGACGTGTAGCAGTTAGCCATAAAAGTAATCTACGTGGGAAACTGCTGCCAGGATCAAGCATTTATAAAGTAAATAGCTTTCCATTCATTTCTACGCTCAATAGAAACTACTGTAATATTAGGTCTCCAAGTTTATTTCAGTAGTCCTTGTATGTTGCATACCGAACACTCTAACGCTCTTAATATTATTGCCAGCTCAAAGAAATGCTCAAATGAAAATGAAATATTTGGAGCAAGACATGCGATGACATACCATGATGTTGGACAGAGGAGGTGTCTAGACGGAACACACATGAGGAAGAATTCCTAATTACTTCCACGCCACCGTGTAACTGACACCACTTAAACAGCCTTAATTGTAATTTTTCAAATTACTTTTTCATTAACTTCACCACTCACTCCGGAGCCGGACTCAGAGAACTGAAAAACAACAAGTAGCACCCAGAGGAGAAAGGCTTCTCATGTTTGTTGTGACTTCATAGTTGTATTTTAAAATTAAATTTCCACTTGGTCTACTAATAGTTTACAAAACAATGGAGTAGTGGATTTCCTTGGAATTATTTGGTTGTAATTCCGAGCTTTTGAACACACAGTTTAATTTTAATTTGTATTTATTTTATTTAAATTGCATTTGAGTTACACAAACACGACCCGTAATAGAAAGGTACTGTGGTCTAGAATTTAGATCATGCTCATGCTGCAACTACATACTGAAGCGGTCCTAACACGTGTTCTCTGTAAGTGATTATTTTAGAGATTGAAATCCTTTGGAGGATTAAGAAATAGAGGATTGCGTAATGTCTCTTTATACCTGTCTAGAGGATAATTATGTTGGTAGTTAAGATGCATTGTTATTTGCACATCGCTCACGTTCGAATTACACTTTGCCATGTCTCCGTGTAATTATTGTATTATATTGTGAGGTCTGGAGGAAGGAAGGGAGAAAGGAAGCGTTTATGGAAGGAGAAAGAATGCGGTCTACCTAATCGGTGAGAAAATGCTCTGCCACTTCACCGAACGCCATGACTCCTTCCATGTTTTAGTGCAGCGTAAAAATGTCTATAACATTTTTCAAATATTTGTCCTTCAGAATCGACAAGAGAGAACATCTTCCTTGATGCTATGACACACTCGAGCTATTTCCCTGCATTCTACAAGTACCTTGTACTTGTGAGCGTCAATAGGGCGAAATTTTTCTAGTTAGGTAGTATGCATAAGTTCAAGCACGCTTTGGTTAAAAATCCCTGCAGAATAAAATGAAAACTTGAAACTCTTGCTTTCATGCGAAAAATTGTTTCAGGAAGTATGCTGAATAATGGAATACTCATACGTGGAAAACAAAATACAAACTCAACAAAGGCTTCTACATCTTAAGTTTTTCGGAATCACTTCAGAGAAGAAAAGGTTCTGCACTTTTATAAATAATTAAGGAATGAGGAGGAGAGGGCTTGAGAGTTTAATGTCTGCAAATAATTATGTACATCATTGCGTCAGTATTGTAGCAACTAATTGATTTTATTGCATTGCATTTTCAGACATGTACATATTTACTTGCAAGTGGAGCATTGTATAATAATAATTTCCGTCAAACTATAACCTGCAGATACACGATAAAAACGGATGCAGATGAAAATAATTGCTGGATGAATTTTTATTTTAATACTATCCCGTTTTTTCAGTGTAGGTACCTACAAAAGTTCAGTGTACACACATACATAAAATCGTGTGCAATGTGGAAAAAAAGCATTGTAGTGTTGGATGTTAGTGTTGATTTCGGGATTGATTTTATTTTGTTTACACTTGCACTCTACTAGCGTTGTAACATTTACTGTGTGAGCACAAGCAATTATTAGATGTAATGGACCGGAATTTATTCAGGATCAGAGGAGTTCTAGCGTTGGAGTGTAGGTACAAGGTGGAAGAATTAAGGAATGCGAGTTGCTATGTATACACCAATTTTAATTCATAATGGCAAGAAATGTGCAATTTATGGAAAACGGTGGATAACGATAGCCACGCAGTGCATTACATTGGAATGGAGATGCTAAGAGCTTTTTATTTTCCCGTAATGGGTTTTCTTAATAGAAATTTAATGTTTGTTTGCCGTCGCCTATACATTTCCGGAACATCTGATGGAATTTAAAATCATGATGCAATTTACCCTCCGTTAATGCCTATGAAAATGGAGCATTTTTCCTCCACACTCCCGACATTTTGCTCTATACAGCGGAAGGAGTAATGGATTTGTCGAGTTTACAGTTTCATGAGGTCGTCTCCAGATGTAGAGGAGCAGCGAAAAGGAAACTTGTGAGTTAGTTTTTGTATATCCGCACCAGTTTGTATCCCTACGTTACATTACGTTACATTACATTACATTACATTACAGCACACCACACCACACCACACACCGTTATTACCCTCTTCACTTGACTTCCAGACGAGGACGAGACGGAGAGTAATAAGGTGAGGTTGCAGGTTGCTCGTTCCTGTGAGGAGTGAAGGAGTGAGCTCATGCCATTGCCATTCCGTGGGCGGTTATATTTCAGATATACTTTCAGCAACTCTCACACAGGCACAGGTGATCTGGATTTCGACTTGTTTGGCAAACAAAGACGAGGGTTTCACCAACCAACCGGTTCTTCCAGTCTTTGCGATCCAGTCTACGTCTACGGCAATCAGCCACAACTCCTTGCGTGTTAGTCTTTCCTTAACGCATTTCCCGGGCCACAAAACATTTTTCATTGAGGTCTTTTTATTATTTAATTCACCACTTTTTGGCTTTCATCATGTTAGTCTTTGTGAAAAATGGAGTCTGCGGATATTGGGCTAAATGAAAGGAATTGGTTGGGGAAGGCGCTTAACCATAAACCTAATTAAATTACATACGCAACCAATCTTATTAGATTTATATGGTGCCTGGACGTGGATCCTGCGACTAAGCACAGGATTATTTTAGTCTCGCGTAAAGGTCTGCTCCTATTGTCCATCTCTCAACTCCTTCCACTCACACACAAAGCCTTCCTGACTCACTTGTGGGACAATACGTAGATTCCCAAGCGTTGGGCATATACATATACATATGCACTGTGCAGTAAGAATTATGTGGAAACTGAAAGTTGATTTTGCTAGCATTGGTCTTCATTTTGTGGTGCTGTGGGATGGAGGCAGGAGGAACAAATATGAGCCCACAGCACTGCGATTCTACACGCAGTGGTAGATTTCCCATTACTTATTGAGATGTTTACTTCGCGAATGATCTTTTCCAAATAGATTAAACATACTCTTGTAAATGTACACATGTATTTCTGTATCTTTCCCATCACCGAATATTTCATGACACAAAATCCAATTTCCAAATTCACAATCCTCAGTTCATTGCCATTTATATTTATGCTCAGAGCGGTTCCGCGTTGATCCTAGGAGGCGATATGCATACTCTCCATTTCCTCATTTGGTTTTCAATGAGTCCGTGATGCATTGCGATGCGATGCGATGCAGAGATGCTTAAGAGTACAGACCCAATCTGTATGTGAATACAAATACAAATACATACCGCAGATGGATCCACATCATGGTCTAGACGATGAATGAGAAATCGATATTTTTTCTATATACATACATACATACATACCTATGTAGGTTTGTGCGAGTGTGTTGAAACCTCAAAACATAATAGACCAATCATTCCACTAATAAATTGCCCTTTGAGGGAAAGCTACAAGCGTCGATAGTAAGGTTTACGTTTGACTCTCACAGAGTCAGGCTTCTTGTGTGCAATTGACATTTTGGCTAGATTAATGTGGTCCATCACGTCGAGCATTTCACTCAAAATTGAATAATAGTTAGTGTGGAATATCCCCGCATACCAAAAGTACACATAAATATAAAAGTGTGTTTATAAAGCTACCTGGATTTAAACATGCGTAATATTTCATTAGAACTACATTTTCCACCGTTCGATTCCATGCATTAGCAAAGATTTCTTTTGACTAAAGCTGGTCAACTTTAACTTGAGTCAAACCACCAAATGACTATCGGTAATTTTCTAACAATATTTCAATACTGTAGGGTAGTAGACATGTATGTGAGACAATTAAGACAAGGCGGTAAGAGATAGCTTATAGCTTGGCTAGTAGAGACGGTTTCTCCAATCATTTCCCCGGATATCCTTGATAGATGTGCACATGTAGGTGGGCATATCGTGAAACCGTTGCTCGACTTCGATCCGTCTCCACTCTCCACGTGTAGTCATACACAAAACCATGATTGATGCGAAGGGAATTCGACATGCACTAAAAATAAAGAACAAGTCATAAATTCACAACTCCATTCTAGCGTAGCTGGACTCATAAAACCGGTGGAGTTGGAATACTATCTAAATATAGTAAAAGTCTTAGTAGTCGCTAGTGATATCACACCAGGAGAAAGCCACATTTCAGTTTCAGTCTTACTTTCCGAACGAGAATTATTTTTATATAGAATCTCATTACTCTTTGGTTATTTCATAAAGAGCTTTTCCATGCAAGTGCTTTTTGTGCTCATCAGAAGGATTTACGCATATACACACGTTACAATAATAATAATGTTGCTTCTACTAGATTTTCTAAAAATGGCTGCTTTGGGAAATCAATGATTTGTTCCCATGCCACTTTTGACAAGTAAATAATTTTAGGAAATTCGATATACACTATATACGATGACTGATTGAACCTCAGCCCGACCCTTTTCCGAACTTTCAAACTTGTACTGATAATGGTGCCTTGGAAAATGAAGTAAGGATACTGTAATGTATTTACATACATCGTCGGCTTGGTTGGATTTTGCATGAAAATGGCTGAAAATGAAAGAGCTCAAGAGTTGTAAAGAGAAGAAATTGATACTTTCTAAAATTGCCCATCAAGCTTCATTCTATGATGCAACCGAGAAACACCTGTGAGAGTCAGCTCCAGAATAACCCAAGATCTTTTTCTCGGAAGCCTTCTATACACCAGAGCTTTCTGCAACAGGCAGGAGCGCCCATTAGCTTTTATAGTTCTAGCGAGAAGATTGCGGTAGGGATTGAAGAAATAGAAGCTTTTTGATCATGCATACTAATTTACCTGACTGTATCATAAAGACTGTTCTAAAGTACAGCTAAATATTTCTTATAGACATACATAGGTATGTACCTTTCTCCAATTAATGCAAATATGCTTTGCAGATAAAAGAAGGAATGACATGCAATGCAAAGTGTCTTTGTTGGTGGGCCAATCTTTGAGAAGCGCATCGTCTGTCTCAACCAACTGCCTGCAGATTCACATGCAAAATATGTAAACACGACAGTATATAGACGCAATCATACATAGTTGCTCAAAGGTACCTACTGCCACAGAGATTCGAGATTCCACGTTTAGTCCGTACACTCAAACTCAAGCAATAGCTCACGATGATGAATGTAGACATGAAAGGATTTTGGGTAGCATAGCATTAACATAAGGGACAAGCGGGCGAGAGAAGTTCATTTTAATTTTAGCATTTGATAGTTGATCAGAATGAGAATGTTTCGTAGCCGTAGCAATTTCTAGCTAAACATGTCCACACACATGTACGATAGGATTCGTATGTACTTTGCAAATAAGACACGTTGCACGGTTGCTTTACCACAATTTGCAGTTTTGAGATGGAGGAATTCGCAGATGGTTTGACTTAAGATTTGATAAACAAAACCACGTAATAAGTGTGCGTTCGACTTTGTCTAATTACATACGCTGGGGGCATAAGCATAACAATTAAAGATGACTATTCTTATCCAAAGTCACTTTGTATTTTGACTATTAAATTCCAAAGTTTGGCGTCATAAAAAGATAGCACATGTTGTCACAGTCACAGGTTGTCCTGACTATTGCAGAGAAGCTTGGAGCTAGAGAAGCTACTAAATCCATCCGTGACGTAATTACATATTATGCTCGGTGCTTGGACTAAATGATGGGGAAAGTTCAAGCAGTCTGGCCCATCAAAATCCATGGGAAAAAAGAGGGGGAAAGAAGTGCAATATGTACTTGATTTGTATTTCAGGAGGTTCTAAATCACAACATTAGCAACACATGTGAGCTTATGTTGATCAATGATGATAATCGGCGTGCTATGTATGCTGCTCCAAACGAAGCTACCAAATCCTCGCACAGACTTATGAACATAATTTATGATGGTAATCATCCATCATGTTCCGTAGGTTTCAACAACTACATATGTACCTTTGTCCTATCAACTTCTTTGTACAGTTTTACTCTATCAGCTATAACTTACAGTTTATTTTGCATAATCACCGAGTCATCTAAATGCATTTGAAATACAGCTCATATCTACGCAGGTACTTCTCCCATCCAGGTATACCCATCAGATCCTATTTCATTTCGGTTTTTTCCCCAGTATTTTTTAATAATTCATAAAATCTGCTCCAGCTCATACCATGGGAAGGGTTGAAGAAACGAAAAGGAAGAACGGGGCGCTTGCGTGTGCAAAAATAATAATTAAAGAGTCTCGTTTAATGCCGAAAAGAGTATTCTTAGATCGTATAGGATGGCTGTAAAGAAAAAACGGTGAGCACTCGAGTTAAATCGGAAGATAAAAAATATTCAGCACAAGGTTTACATTATCGACATGAACATACATATCTGTCACCACAAATATACCATGGAAAGATATATTTGTAATTTTGGTGACAGTGCGGACCCTGTCAGTGTAACACTTTTGAACGTGGGTGGACATTGGCGGAGGAACTCATTGAGCGTATCCAAGATTCCTCGACTCCCCTGTGGCCTGTGGATAAGCACTGTAGGCGTTCGCCTTTTCAAAATCTCCGTTTATCCTCTCATACACATACCCAGAGCAAGTAGGAACCCAGAACCCAGTGCCTTTGATTACAATGCCGTTTCCTCCTCAAGACATGCCTGCTATGCTAACCAGACTCACGATCAGACCAGTGCAGTGTGCAGTGTCGTTGGGATTGGGAAGTGGTAGTCGTAGCCGTAGCGTAGATTTCATCCGGGGCCACAAGATGGGTTTTCAACTTGGGTTTTCAATGATTCCGCAATAACTTTAAGCACCGATGACACCATCCCATCTATTCTAACCTGCAACCCCATGGCAGCATTCAACATTTAAAATGAGCCCAAAAGCCACTTATATTTTCCACCAAGTCTCTACCTACTCGTGTTATTATTATTACTTATACTACTTGCTTTTCAGACTTTCTTTCGCCATCCCCATCGAGATCAGCCCAGATTTATTTATTTGCCAAGAAGTTCTGCTCAATTTTCGAGAGTACGTATGTGTATGTATACCTATTAGCCTCCTATATTATATCGACTGCTTGGCGCTCGCTCCGATTCACCTTAATTTCTTCGTGACTTCATGCTAATGCCTAATTTAGATGCCAGCAGAATGAAAAGAAGAAAAACTTTTGAAATCGTGTACACGAGAAAGGAAGTTGAAACAAGAGCAAGAAGAAGGTACGCAGACAGAGAACAAGTTAGTGATCCAAACAAGCCCACTATACCTACCATCTCGATATTTTTCGAATTAAAATAATTTCGGATTCCAGAATATGTACGTGAGTAGGGAAGAAATGAATTGAGAAATTGAAACAAAAAATTGAAGATCGCAGTCAAGTCAGAAATAACGGGTTTTGGAGTAATAATAAAAGTGGAAAAAAACAGTTACAGTACATGGATGATGGGCTTTTTAGTTGGTTCATGGAAAAGGACGACTTTGCGTGGGTTTTTAAATTCTACACGCTTACAGGTTCAACTTTCCTGCTATTCGCATGTAGGCACACAACCTCACTCTAAGAGTAGGGCTAATTCAATCTAACCTTTCCTTCTCCATGTATTCTCCTTATGACTCACGATCAGAAGAGCGTCGAACAATTTTTTTTCCCTTGAAGTCTTGGAACACATGAAAGAGAAGGCTAGAAGAAGTGGATGCGTACACGTATTTCCTTTCTGCTCCATGTCGCTTTATACTCAATGATGACTTAAGATTTCCGAACATCCGAACATCCGAACATTCCTAACCCAACACATTCGCAAAATTTTATTTAGATTTTATTCTTCCTCCTTTGAAATGCTGACTTGACGAAATTCATTCCAATTCCTTGGATTCTACATATACATGTGTTTTCAGTTGTTATGTACTTTATGTGTATATGCATAATTAAAAGAGTAATGAGAACTTTCTTCCGCTTAATCTCGACCTTTTCTCCGAATTTTAAGCTTCGTAAATTAACATAAGATCAACAGCTCCTCACCCTCCCTCATTACGAATTTACTCACCTGTTCGTACGCACAAACTCAAACAATGCTGAAATGCGATTATCGTAACTGCTACATTCAATCTCGATTCTCTTTCATCGCTCAACTGCGCACTTTTTCACATTCGAATCAAATACTAAAGTCTCACAGTACACGCTCCTACCTTCTACTCAGAAAGTTGCTGGATAATTATTATTTCGAAAAATAGAAAGGGAGGATAAAACATTGAATACTTTTTTAGCTGGCTGACTCCACAATACCACGATATGTTTATCCAGAGTACGACATTCAAGTATTCTCATCGGATTCACGTGATTGAATTCTATATACTCAAGAAGTATTGAGAGTAGTGCAGTTCCGTATGGAAGGAACTACAGGGCTGAATGAGTAAAGGTTGTCATTTCAGATTTGCTTCCGTACAATAAATAACGTAGAATGAAAAGGGAAAAACTTGCACGAACTGAATGGAAAGAGGATGCAAATTGATCCCTTTGAGATTACACCAGTCAATGTGGGATTACTTTCAAGGATCCAAATATTACCAGAGATGCAGAACGCTTGAACAAGAATTTTAAGAGAGGAATTAAATTTCAACAAAAACCTACATGCATAATTATACATACGCAGCCCAGCTCAATTCATGTAAGTACACTGTCTCAAATTCGAATCTCAGATTAACAGCGAATGTATGTATTTCTTCTCAATCTTTCATGAGCTAGATATGAATACAATCAGGGAATACAAGGAAACTTGATTTCGCGAATTCTAGATGAGTTTGAGAGAGAGAACGGAAATTGATTACCAAGTTTCCCATTTCAGACAGTGTATGTATATAAATACACGCTATCAACAACTCATCTAAAGTGTTAACAAGTGAAGGATTTTGTAAAAATTAAAATGTGTATTTGATGAATTCATTGTACTTCACTGGAGTTTTTTCAAAAATGGAACTTTGGGTCTTTTGGGTGGGGAAGGATTTGACTAGTGAGAGTTAAATTGGGCTTTCCTGCTTTTAAAGGTCAAATTAGAGTGTGATAATGCCTAGTAGAACGTATAACGAAAAGTGAATTATTGAACAAATCTAATTTTGTTCTTTGCTTGGACTCCGAGCCTCCGTCGTGATTTTCATGACTTGGAGTTGCTTGGGCACTTAAGCCTTCGGTTACCTTTGCATAATTAGTCGCCTTTGTGCACGCAGGCACTGAAAGTTCTCGCCCACAATGCGACTTAACTTAAACTTGATTAAAATGACTTACATTGAATAAGAATGAAGGAATAATTGTATACAATGATGAGTGCTCTATGTACATTGCACTAAACAACAATTACTTATCTCGTAGGTAGTTGCATTAGAAAATGATGTGTACTAAATCTCATTATAACACACCACATTGTGCACTGAAAAACGTGAAATGACATTTAGAAAAACTCAAAATACCTACGTTCATTTTATGCAATGCGTCTGTACTACAGTCCCAGTCCAGTGAATGCACCTGCAGAAGCTACAGGAAACGAACAAGAATGTCGTGTGTAATAAGAAGGAAACAGCTTGTACGATGGCGAAATATGAAAGGAGGAAGAACATCAGTACTACTTCGTAGGTACTTTTTTCTTTTATTCAGAGAGAAACATCGGAAGAGCCAAAAAAAATGTATAACCCAAGTTATTGTTACTTGAATGCAGAGACAACAGCCGTACGTGTGAAGACTGATGAAGCATTGGAAAATCCAGCCAGCGTATTTATGCCTTCCCTTCCAGATGCTTCTCGTGCATTTAAAACCGAAGCGGAATTGAAAATAAGCAATCCCAAACCTTATTCTTGTGCCAGCGATGGAATCAGTGGTTGGATGATTTCTTTCTTAGCGGATGATGAGAGTGGACCATAACAGGTCGACTATTTCTGAGCGGTTCCTGTATACCATTTTCGAACTCATTGGTATTCAAAGAGGTAAGTTTCCTGAATTTTCTTTAAAACCTCCAAATACACTCTCACAAATGGGAATCTCTCATTTAAAATCAATGTATCTCCTGCCAATCTTTAACCACTTGGAGACTTACAATCTACCATTACTAACATTTATATAGGTTGGAGGCGGAGGTGACTAACGATAATAGATGTGTCCGAATGGGTTCAAAATGAGTACCTATTTGATAAGAGTTCAAGGAAATCTCGTAAAATAATTTCTTTCATTGAACTAATTTTATCTCATTAAAAATTAAGGTTTCAGTTTGGATGCATAAACGAAATACCTATTTATTATTGTAATTTAAATCTAACGCAACTTTGTGTTTCAAAAGTAACTTCATTTAATCATAATAATTATTTGACTTTTAATAATTATTATTGCAAGTAACGATTTTAATAAAAAGGAACAAAACTGAAACATAAATAACTCGAGTTTAGTTATAATTGTCAGTTTTATTCCCAATATTTTAACCTGGCGATCGTTCTTATTCAAACGTCTCACCTTGTTGTCCCAACCCAAGCATTACAAGTTTTACCGATGCATCTCATCAAATTCGGAGATGCAGTATAGCATTAGAAAGCTCTTTCTAGCTTATTAAAATTCCGTGAGAGTAAAGGCATTTCGCTTAGAATAATTTAGAAAAACCCATGAAAAAACCAGCCAACCTTTTGAAAAATACGGATAATTTAAACGGAATTGACATGCAATCGCCGAAACCTTTTTAATGATGTATAACTTGTAGGATTTCTTTCGGTATGTATTTCCTTTGGTAAAGAGTAAAGGGTCAAAACTACCTAAATATTAATTCTCCTAAAAGGAACATGCACTGAATCCAAAATGGTTTAAATCCACATTTAAGCTAATGGAATTAGGCAGTTTGCTTTTAAGTCGCTTTGGATTTTAGTGATTTTTCTCTTTTCCTTTGATGCACTTGGATTTAAGACATTTTGACTCTTCACTGACGATAAGTAGAAACGATTGGTAAGGTAAGAGATGCATTATTTTAAAAGTATAGATCCCCATGCGGGAGAGTGTACACGCCATGGTACAGAGAGACAAAGTGTGCACCATTTCCGTAGTATCACGTTTCCTACATTCCGCCTTAACCTGTGGGGTTTGATTCAACTCTACATACTCTACGAAGAGAAGAGCATTGCGGATTGAGAATAGGTAGCGAATGTAGCCCGGCTAAAGAGTGAAGATTGCAGCTAGAGATGGATGTTGTGATAAAGAATCCCATAAACTGAAATGTGAAGTCGTAAATAGTGAATTATGTTGGGTAACGCCGGTGCCATCATCATCTCTTAACGGCTCCTCCACTATTCTTCCCAAGATTCTTCAAGATTCTGCATTACGGAGAATCAAATAATAAGTACAAAATCTGCTTTGTTTTTTATTTAGGTATATCCTTGGATTAATATTAATGCAATGTTGTTCTCCGGATGGGGGCTGAGACCTTCAGGGATGAGGAGGACTGCATTATTTTGTCTTGATATTTGTAGGAAATTCCATTGTTAACTGCAACTCGGATTAATTGGTAAAACAGATACCACAGCCAAGAATTTAATTGCAGTCAAATGCAAGCATTCAAAATAGTCATAGTCATAGAAAGAAAAGGAGTAAAAGTTGAATCAGCTGAGCACATGAAAAGTCAGTTGCCCATTTCTTATTATTACTATAAGTTAACATTACACAATTACAGGACAACCAGAGGAACCTATGCTAACGTAAGTCTAGAGCAATAACACATGTCCTTTTCGCTTCTATTTATTAGTATCCCATAATCGGAAACCTAGAATTCCAAATTCTAGCGACTCTTATTGGCTTGGCCTTCTTGCTGGCTTCTTGGGCTTTCAAGCAATCCTTGGAATTGGATGAAAAAGCTAAAATTTGTACGTGTAGGCAACCAGCTCAGTTTATTACATTTACTCCGTCTACTCAGAAATTGACATTGTGATTGTGACGGAATGAATTTAGCATAAAAGTATGGCTTCGGACTCACTCAGATT
>JAAXYX010002086.1:0-19066 GCA_036851915.1 Ptenothrix huangshanensis | reverse complement strand
GTGTAGGTATACCTACATCCTATACGTCCTAGGTCCCTTGGAGTGTGCTAATATTGTATTTGCTTAAAACATGCAAACGCCAAGGTTAGACACTACGATAATTAAGAAGGTAACATGGTGATATGATGTTTTGTAAAATCTTATACTAATGGTAAGTATGTATATGGAAGAGGTTGACCAATTTATTCCTAGAGTGAATGTTTAGGTTCACTAACCTGCAAAGGGAATAAATAAACCCAGAGGAGCAAGTCGGAGTGATTATATAACACGCTCAAGTCAGAATGTCAGGATATTTAATTTTCTTCCAACTTTGTTTTCAAGCGACAGCTGTCATCGTCAAGTGCAGAATGTAGTAAATAAGTCACGAGTGTAATCTTATCACATACTTAAAAGCAAACAAGACATTGATGACATTTACGACTATGATATGCAGGTATCAAGTTGGGAAAGTTACTCATCATCACAATCGTGGAATTGACTTGGAGATTAATTACTCCAAGTAAGTGATAAAGAAAGAAGGAATAAAGTTGAAGCATCTCTGGGTATTATGTGTGAAGTACAGTATGAAGCACTCATGCTGGATTTCCTCAATGAATTATCCATTAGTCTTAGTGTCTATCGATTTGTTCTTGTTTTATGACTTAAGATTAGGCAACAGTTACATACAACGGATATCTCTCACACACTACCTACCACCTACACCAGACTACACACATAAACCTACTCTCCAAGTCAAGAAGCGGCCGTCGATAAATTGTGCGAGGGATTTATGTATCTCTGGCCATCAGGGATCATGTCCCACAGGTACTGACTGCGGTAGTCTTATCCTCAGTTCCTGCCCTTTGAGATTTCCATTGTTCATGACTAGGACTAGGACGGCGACATAGCCGCCATAACTCCACTGTATTCTCAGCCCTACTACTATAGATTTTGATTCATATATGTATACTTCACTACTGGAACAAAATCCCCTGCTTTTCCTACAGAGAACAAACTCTAATCGTAAGACACCATGATCTCTGGGGACAGTAACTGTGGGCATAACTTTGTTCCATAGACTCTCGATCCGATCCACGATAATTCACCACTTGTAAAAATTTACAACAACCACAAACAAGAAAATCTGCTTCAATTCAAGTCAGTCAAAAAAGTGTTTACATATATGAATTTTTTACTTTACAGATATTTCACTCCTAGGTTGAAGACACTTGTAGTAATATTAGAATAGTATGTAATAAAATTATAAATTAAGAGATTTATTTACAACCTTAATATTCCAAGTGTGTCAAGTTATAATTTTAGACAGCAGCCAGCACCATAGTTATTATTGGAGCAGGGTGAGTGATTCGCTAGTGCTTTGTGAGTCAATAATGAACTACAAACTGGAATTCCTCTCACACAACAACCTACCTCTACTAATTTTCATTCGACGTTCTCCTTTGAATGGATCTCTTTGCATACTATTCATGATGTTGAAGCCTGTCCTTGTGTTTGATGAGGTAAGTTAACAGGACTTTAATGGTGTAATCAGATCAACTGTGATTTCTCCCCAATCGCAGCCATTGCATTGCGTCTATAAATAATGAGCACGTTCAACATCATTGTTCTAATTGCAACCTTTCATCACGTTTTAATCATTAGAATCACATTACATGCGCTGGTATTTTTGGTTTGTCTTTGTAAACATGAGTTACTAACTAACAAGCAATAGGAAAATAATCATCTTTGCTACAGATAGGTTGAGGCTCGTTTCGTTTGCTTTATGAAGGTTATGTTAGCACATTCTCCTTAAATATAACAATGCCGATTCGATTGAATCCATCATTATTTTTGCTTATTATTGTAATTAGTAAGAGCTCAACTCCTGCCATTTATTCATATCGTTACCTAGATATTTCATTATGCGCATAAAGTCTGCTTATTACAGACAGCTATTGTGCCACTTTTGTAATGAAGATAAAACGACAAAAGTCTGCGGCTCTCTGTAATAATTCTGTGGCTGTAAAACTCCAAGTTTAGTGGATTTCATCAGTACCAGCACCAACACTAGCACCAGCACCAGTACCAGCCGTGCCATATGGCCATCGATAGCACTGGTTCTGGAACAACACAATGTACCTACATATACACTTATGTATACCTAGGAAGAATATCGTTGGTGGACTGAGCGAATCTTGTACAATTGCAATAAATAAAAGGCTCCAGGTCATAATCACTGAATAACTGTCGTGCCCCAAGAAAATGTCGAGAACATTTCCATGTGTGACTTTACAATATTTGTGGGTCTAACGATAAGAGCTGGGCAGAATTAGTAGGTACCCGTTTGGCATTTGGGTGGCACGGTATGACATAGCATGGTATGCAGAAATCTGTACAAAATGTTGAGAAGTAAGCATAATGTCGAGAACATTTCCATGTGTGACTTTACAATATTTGTGGGTCTAACGATAAGAGCTGGGCAGAATTAGTAGGTACCCGTTTGGCATTTGGGTGGCACGGTATAACATAGCATGGTATGCAGAAATCTGTACAAAATGTTGAGAAGTAAGCACTGAACTGAGCTCCCGCTGCGAAAAGGCTTGATACACTTCTTGAGAAAACATTGGATACTCTGTGCATTGCACTGAATTGTGTTTGCGACATTTTATACTGCTGCACTCTTACAAAACAAAGAATTTGATTCGTTCATGGAACAGTATTGTATTGTGCTATACCGTATTGTATTATTTGTATTGTATGGTATGGGATACTGAGGAATAGGAACGAGATACGCTGGCAGCATTTATTCCGTTTCGATTTCAGTTTCAGTTTCTGGCAAGACCTACATACACACAGAGAGAGTCGAACGTCACAAGGTTTGCGGAATGTGTAATGGATTCATGATACCCGACGCCCATCCTTCTCAACTATCAATTCTCTTTTCCATTATGTCTTGTCTCGACTTGACTCGACCCGTTGGTTAAAGTGCGACGATCGTGGAGCAAGAAAAGAAAGATGCTCGAGTTTAACCTGTAAGTCTTTTATGTTTGTCACTACTGCTCCAGTAAGAATAAAAACAGGTTTTATGATATTATGACGAAGCCAATATGAAATCTTGCCAAGTTTAGGTTTAGGAACGTGACCTATTTCCAACCGTCAGACAGACTTCAAAATCTTATCATCATCACTTCCAATGTACTGGATAACGTTAACGTTAGCGTCTCTATGTAAACCTGTACTGGTTATCCATGGAATGTCAGTCTTTATAGCATATAATAGTTCTTAGTCTGTAGGTGTCTGTGTATGTACATAGAAAGCAAACAATTAATGAAAGAAAGTCAGTGCTTCTTAGTAAGTTGTTGAATACCTCCCGGAGTCACATTTAATTCAATAACAACTATCGTCCCTCCCTACCCTCAACGGTACTAATGCAAGTATAATCTTGTCCTCAACTTACTTAGTCTCTCCTTCACAAAATGTATTGTACAAGTTTCCCAAGTTTCACAACTCAACTTTACGGGCACCTTAGCAAAAATGGGGTATCATTTGAAACGAGATGGGAAAGAGGTGATTTGCCCGACTCGTTTCTTGTCTTGTAGCAAATCCTTGTCATTAACACGACTCCAAACTTTCATAACGACCATTTTTTAGGAAAATTGCAATTTTATTAATCCTTTACAGTGCAATGGAGTGCAGTGTAGAAAGACACGAGGGAAAAGCCACTGCCGCAAGGGTACTAATATTTGCCAGAAAAATTAAAGAAACTTAACAATTCCTTCAAGACATTCTTTCCTACTTTTTCCTGGGTACTTTACTTTGATTCAAAATGCCTATGAAAGTTGCAGGAGCAAAAAAGTCTGTTTGGTTGTATGGTTTTACTATAGTGTACCTAGTATCGGTATATAGTATAGTGAATAAACTGTAGGCAACTGACATATTTTTAAAAAAATAATGGGCAGTATTTGAGTATACGGTTTATTGGATTCTTTTTACACGAACGTCAAGAGAAAGGAGCTTGCGATCTATGCACATGAATGCCTATGTACATATATCGGTATGTATCTCACCATACGTAGTAAATGACAAACCTACATACATACAGATATCAAGGAAACTGCATTCATGCTCATGTCTTCTCCCGGGATCATTTGATGCTGTCTGAACAAAAAGTCGTTTGTTGTCATCTGTTGACCAGGCACAAGTAAAAGTCAATAAACGTTACAACTCTCTGTTGCTTAGCAGCCTTGGATGAAGAAGAAATGAATGTAATCTCCCCAGAGAGACCTGAATAGTAGAGCAAACTTTTTGGCTGCAACAAGAAAACTGTAGACTCCGCAGCTTCTCCTGATTCCTATCTTATTGGATTGGGCCTTTCACAACGGCTCCATATGTAACGCCTAGAATATCTATATCCATGTATGTATATGTAAAGTATATATAGGAATCTGTTGGTTTCTGTTTCTTGGTTGCATAGATAATTCTATATATCTTTTTTTTCATATTAATAGGTGGAAACGGTAACAGCTCCGGTACCCTGGTTATGTAATACAATCTCGGAACAGTTGTTTTGCTACTACGAGCATGAAATATAAGATTATCGTAAATAATAACAATTCAGCTGCAGCTAATACGACTTGGAACTAAAAGCCATTTTTTTCTAAACTTTTCAAATGACAACGGGAATGAAATCACAAATGCATCAACATCAGCCCTCCGTTCCATTAGTGTTCAAATATTACTTTCTAGTTTCTACTCATTTAATTTCCCATTTTAATGATTCAACATGTAAGTGTTCTGTAGTGCTAGAAGTAATAGAGCCTGAGGATAGGAGGGTATAAGGAAAAACTACATTTATAAAAGAATGAGCAACTCCCAACTACAAACTGTAGCTTTTCTATAATCCTGCTCACATCAGTCATGCCACGATCATGATTCTGTATGATCTGGCTTGTTTATTCTAGACAGTATAATACAAGTCTGTTATTCAGTCGTCAAGATGACTCTGTTTATTTTGTTGAGCAATAAACTAGGTACTCGAGGAATTATTGGGAGAATACACTAGCACTATAGCATCTAACAATAAGTCTAGTGTTAGAATCTCTCGATAGTAATACTAAATATAAAATACTTGATACCATTACCATGTGTTCACGTTTTAAGTTGTACTTGTACATGCTAAATTCTAATGGGGAGGTAAACAAAGTAAGATTCAATTGGACTTGATTTGAATCCTTTTCGAATCCCATGAGAGACGTACTATGTACATACTGACAGCACATACATATTGAGCTCAGTCATCTTGGTCGTCCAGCGCAATGCGACTTTGAGTAATTAAAAGTATGGTACAAAGTGGAATTTGGATTTGTGCAAATATGTACAGAGATTCGCCGGTACATCTCCAGTGACATAATTACAAAGTGTGGAATAACAACTGAAAAACAACTCAAGCTCCCGATCAGTACCCAGGCGATGTTGATCAATGCAATGTTGACGTCGGTGGGATAGGAAGAGGACAGGATCCATCAGTCTAATAATGCTCCTGCATTCCTACATTTATATGTACATTTAGGCTCGACATTTATTTACTGAGTGAACCGCGCTAGACGCAAAGCTTGAAACTTTGCCTTTAGTAGCGTATAACACTAGTTTTCAGTCGACAGTACATAGCTGTGCAGTGCAGCCCTGTGCTGTGCTGTAAAGGAAAATTAGTGGCGAGTGAAACTAAACCGCATTTATTGACGCTTTGGCTCTACATACATTCTCTAGAAGGTAATGTGTAATGCGAGCGAATCCTTTCATATCCTTTCCCCGTTAAACTATTCCTTCCTGTGGTTCCCTTCTTTGACGACCTTTAGAAAACCCAATTACCTAGGTATGTATTTATACAAGCATCACATTCCAACCGGCTCAACCCTAAGCATTTAAACTGTACACTGTGAAAACTAAAGAATCTTGAAACAGGGAAGAAAGCTTGTAAACAGCCAAAAATCTACTCGCTTTGTCGCATTTATTAATTTAAGGAGGAAGTTAAGATGCATCTTAGGCGCATCACAAACCCTTTTTAAATTTGAACTAATTCATTTCAAAAATTTCCGATTTTACTCATTTTAAACGTTTCAAAATTTGTTATTTCAACAAGTTTAAGCCTTTGAAAATTTCTTATTTCAACGATTTTTAAACCCTCCAAAAGTTCTTATTTTGNGATGCATCTTAGGCGCATCACAAACCCTTTTTAAATTTGAACTAATTCATTTCAAAAATTTCCGATTTTACTCATTTTAAACGTTTCAAAATTTGTTATTTCAACAAGTTTAAGCCTTTGAAAATTTCTTATTTCAACGATTTTTAAACCCTCCAAAAGTTCTTATTTTGACAATTTTGAAATGTGCAAAATGAATTATGTACACACATTAAAATATATCCTGGACTGCATGATGCGCTTTCGATGCAATTTCGACGCGTTTTAGATGCATTTTAACTGCGCCCACAGGTACTCTTAATACCTAGAGGTTTTTGTCGTTTTAGATACGCTAGTTTTTGCGGTGTACATACAAGTACGGATGTGTACGGCTGTGGCTACGTGCTTTCGACGCTTTTCTCCCTCTCGGTGTTACCATTCCATCCCTTTTTTGTTTTCTATAATACAGTTTCACTTCAAACTCATACCCCGCTGCTTTTATCATTTTTCTTGAATGCACATACATATAAAGTGCATGGTGATAAAAATGCCAGCTTTACTATATAATAATATTCATGTTCAACGCTAGCTTTCACTTGACAGAAGCTACAGAAGGATAGCATACCTACACTACAAAGTATTTCCCTCGAATGCATTTCTGCAGATAATCTTTCTCAGAATCCATGTTAATAAAGGTATAATATTTACTTTAATAAATATAAACGCTACAATTTACTCAGCTATGATAATTATTACTTACAAGTTGAATGTAAATAGCTCCTAATGCTTATAATTATTTGATAAAAGGAGCAATTTAAGTTGCGAGCTGAAAAGCGATTGACGATTTGGTGGGTGTTTCTGCCTGAGAAATAGTTCAAGCAAAATTATCCTGAGTAGGTCGACTCGTCGTTGTATTACTGTGTATGTTTGAAGCATTCGGAATAGTGACAGAGCTTATTTGATTGTACTGAACACGGAAGGACATGTGAGCATGCCGAGGATAATTATCAAGTACTAATGCATACCTATTTATATATAACATGCAAGGGAGATTCACTGCAAGCTGCATTACTTCGCTGGGGCTGTGTGTTTCGCATAAACGTGGTGTGAAAATAAACTTATGACAGCTATCGTCCAAAAAGTTGTTCTCCCTTGAAAACACAATATAGGTATAGATTTCTTAATGAAACTGTTCGTACGGGAATTGACGTTATCCTTGGATCTAAACTCTAAACAATACCAAACCATGTTATTAAATAAAGAATGCTGCCATTCACCGGGATGAATATAAAAAAGCGTGGGATTGAAAGCAAACCATGTTTTTACATTTAAAAAATCTATGTACACAATGCTATGACTATGTTGATTACACTTTTCTTCATCCCTCCTCTCTCTCTCTCTATCTCTATCTCTCTCCGGGTTAAAACTTTTATCAGATGCTTTAAAACTTTGACGCATTGTTTCCATTAGACAATGTTGTATACTATACTGTTCTGTACTGTAGTGCTCTGTACTATGAAAATAACTATAGTCTCTTCAAGTTGCTGTATTTCGCTGAATGCTACTGCTCGTGTTTTTTCTGCCTGTCTTCTAGCTCTCGTCGCCAAGAAATGTAAACGGGTGAGTGCTGGTTCTCGAATCATGCGAAAAAGTCTATTTATACATGCATTCCAAAGTTATTTCCAGTACAATCTTTAGTAGGAAGGAAAAAGTAAGATTGTCTACCCATCTGTCATGCAACTCTTTATTTCACACTGAAAACCTATAGTTAATGGTATCCACTTCAACGTCTAATCGTATGCAATCAAGCTTTACCCTGACTTTATTGCTTCCAACTCTAAACTCTACAAACAGAACAAGTCAAGGAGCCAACAGTAGCTGGGCTATTGTTGCCACTACATATTTACTCTATCGGTTCATCGGGTAATCATTCATCCCATCGCATCGTCATCATCTTCGTCAGTCTCCCCTTGACCTCACTCCCATCACATGACACCACACACGTCAATATAAAGATCAATCCAGTCATATCCTATCTTCCTTGGATCGACGATCGACGACCGACCATGCGGATCCTGATCCGTGTGACACATACAGGTACTCAAAATTATGTGCCAAACTTAAAACTTTCTGACTCACTGAGTACCTACAAATAGTGAGAGTGAGGGAATGCCGATCTCGATTGAATGCGAACTAGAACCAACAGCAGTACAGTACAGTACAGTAACAGGTGCAGGTAAGTGAGGCCACCGTATCACATCTTCCCTGATATACACCAGGTATATAGCTTATGCTAATTATACTACTGTAGTTGTAGTTGGTATACCTTTACCACTGAGAAACTTGTTCGGTAACCGAGAAGGAAGGAGGTGTGTGTAGAGAAGGAAACATATTACACATGTTTGCACTTACTTCCATGCAAATAGTATGATGCTGCCATGTATATAGGTAGGTATGTGGTATATAAGAAAGATATGACACAAGTCTTTCTGTACCCTGTAGAGGAAGTGAATAAGTCTGTCCCATTAATATGTTAGCATCATTCTTTGTGGCACTTGGGTAGACGTAGACGTAGACGTCGACAAGCTCGTGAAAGAGACAGGAAAGGGAAGAAAAGTTAAGTTTATTGAAAGTTAAGACATTCCAAGTTCTACCTCGCTTTCAACGATTCCATTAGGTCCCATGCAGAGTCACTTTTAAAATTTAGAGCCACCAGGAAGAAATACTTACTCATACTACCATCCTATTACTGCATATAACTGTACCAAGCTACCTATTTACGAGATAGCTACCTAACCAGACTTCAACTTCCCTAAACTCGATTACTCCAATGTGCTTATTTCCTTTCCTTTGAGTAGAGTACAAATTGTATTTTAATATTCCCTTCTAACACGAGTACCTACACACATTTCCAGGTTCTATTTCTTTTCTACGATTTGTCTAAGTTTGACGGCTATTATTCCCACGACCAAGACCGAGACCAAGACCGAGCCCAAGCCAGAGCACCAGGGCTCAAAAATCTTTGCCTCAAGCCCCATATTTAATGTAAATAAATAGATTCTCCACAAAGGCACTGTCTAATGGGAGTAGCGTATTAAATTGTCAAAAATTTGCATAGCACTCACACTACCACGACCACAGTACAAGTTATCCTGGGCTAAATACTAATATTCCAGACCGCAGCACAGTGCAATAAAGTTGAAGAGAAAAAACCAGGAAATCATGGTTGAAAATGTGAGCACATTTCTCTACCATGAAACAAGGTGTTTTTACAATGAAAATGTGTGTACAGGCTTGTACATGTCAATACAAAGTCTTCCTTAGAAAATTAGCTTTTGTTAGTTGGGGAAATTCTTGTCCGGAATTTGAAATTTGGTTCCCTTCTCTTCTGTCATGGGCTGGCCTAACTTGGCATGGCCTGGCCTTCAATTTTCTTCTAGCCATGGATTTAATTTGAGGTTTGTCAGTGAAGTATGATGTGGTTCTTTAGGGATTCCTCTTGGAGTTGAATAGTTGAGGAGAAGACTACACAAGGAAAGGTTCCTCTTGAGCATTTACTACTACTTTCTAAAATTTACTACCTCCCTACGTGCAAATTAGGCGTAGTGGTCCCAATAGGTAGAGCGAATTGGGAAAATCATCAGTATCTATACGACATGCTTCCTCAGCACTAGCACTATAGATAACTGCACGAGTTCGGCATTTCTATGTAAAATCCTTATCTTTTATCATCCTCGGCCTCCCTTTGGTTTCGAGATGCTCGTTGTCGTTAATATATGCAGAATAGGCTACATAGTAAGGAAGGCGAATCCTCCGAATGCCGAATACCGAATACCGAGTGGCGAGTGTGAATGGAACTTTGGTCTATGCGTCACAAGAATCTAATTTGAAGGAGAAATGTGGTAGCATTAAAATGGTAAAGTCAAAAGAAAATAATGATTCCCAAAGGATCGAGAAGATATATCAGATGAAGCACAAGTGAAATTTACAAGTAAAATATTTAAGAATCAAATGCCAACAGTGAACATTCTCCTGTTTGAGTGTCGGAGCTGAGACATGTTCTTGGTTGTAATACTTAAAGAGGAACTTGTTGGTTCTTCTCTCTTCCCATCGTCATCAGCATCGGCATTGCCATCGTCATATTCTATTGCTTTTCCTCTTTTACTTTCCTAGCTCCCTGTAGCCAGAACAGCAGACGTTAATGAATCAAACTATTTATAAACTTCCACCTTTAGGTAGCCTCCTCTGTGTAAGCGGAAGCTAGGTATATCATATCATCCTCCGACGCTGTAAAATCCCTTGTGTTCTCTCCTCGTCGAGTTTCCTTGGATTCCAATTCCAACACATTGCTTTCGCTTAGATAAATGGATTGCAAAAATACCAAACCAAAACCAAGACCAAGACCAAGGTAGATACCTACGTTTACTGAAGGCTATATCACGAGGAGCGCCGAGTCCCATTTCCATCCGAGTCCTCATGATGATCATATAACTATCTTGGATTGCGATTGCAACCTCCATCTATTTACCTACCTACCCACCTTCCTATCAAAGCAGTGCATGCATACATACATTTATAGCTATATGCATGCTCCAACAACCACGTCACACTCCCTCTCCAAATGCTCTCAGTCATTTCATTTATACTATATATAAAACCCCATCTCACATTTAATATCAATGATCCATATTCTTAGCTATTCACCGCTTCACAAGCGGAATCAATGAAAACAACCAGAATAATTTTTAAAAGCATCATTTTCCACCCACTAGTTTCGAGCAACCACTTACATACCTATTTGCGTAGGCAGCTATAGATATACACGACTAAGCATAAACAAATACATTGGTCTCGCAAACCAAAATCTGAATCCGAACCAGAATTCGCAAATTATTATTCCATAGAGTTCATTGAAGAGCGCGAATTTAGGTATGTAAGTGAAGTAAGTGAGGAAACTCACTACAACTCCAATGCTATGAATGCTTATAGGAACTGACAAAAGTTTCAGCTCACACGGTATACACTGCTTCAATGCACTTGCAAAGCTCGGAGGAATCTCTCTTTAGAGAAACAAACAACAACACGCCAAAGATGATCTTTTTTGTGCAATTTCTCCTTCAACTCAACCTCAAACTGGGATATAAATATAATTATTTCCCCTGTCCTTCAATTTAAACTTTAATGCAAGCACTCAATCCACTACAATAAGTACCTACCTATGTACATATCTATCCATTGCAAGCCAGCATATTTTAATATGTAGGCACGTATGTATACCTATTTGACTACCTTCCATGTTTATACATACAATAGTAATTTCATTACTATTCCTAATTCGTTCAGAAAAAAGGAAAAGAAATAAGTCACAAGTAATTACAATTATAAGTATACCAACTAAATCTCAAGACAGTACTTGCGCTTTCTACGAAATCAAAAGTGAATTAAAATTATTCAAAGTGTTCGTGTGGTTGGTACGCTAAATTCAGATAGGGCAGTAAATTACATCAAATGAACGGATGCATAAAACAAAAATGCAAACTCCATTTTACATATAAAGACATTAAGTCTTGAAGAAGCTCCGTTCATATCTGCCTCAATCTATATCATCAAGGAAAAAAATTGTACGGGCGAAATTGCACAGGGCAGATCGTAGATAGTGGCTTAAGTACCTTATGTACATATAGATTTTTAGGCATCTAACATTAAGTGATATAATAAATCACATGCATTCCTTTTATACACGTATGTACATAACAATATTTGAAATAAAATGTCGTTTATGGAGTCGTGGATTTTATACAATCTTTTGTTCGATAATGGCACGGTGGTGGTGGTGGTGGGATACGACGCATAATTGTATAGAAGCATTTAAAGTAGTTTAACTCATAAGTAATAGGGATGGGAAGTTCAGTGCTTACTCAACTGGCTATAGATTGTAAAAAAAACATGTGAGTAGTCAAGTCAGCAGTGAGAAGGATATAAAATACCATTTCTTCTTTACTTTCGCCGAGAAGTCGTACTTCCTTTATGAAACAACGAACGGAGGATTTCTAAGGCTTCTACAGTCACAGCACAGCCTAGAGTATTAGCAGTAGATGTAAGTCACAGTAACCCACATACAGTGCAGTGTACAGTTACACTTGCCTCTCCTTATCTGCTTAGAGTGACTTTTATCACAACAGGAAAGCATTGATGTTACACATAGGGTGATAAAAAAAAGGCTGGTAGCAATCGTTGATGCTCTTTGGCGTAAGTACACCAAGTACACCCTAACGTCATCCATATGTATGAAGTATGGAGCTCGGAGAAAATGCGAGGAGTAGTGATAAGATTTCTATCTGCGTACATCACACCCTGTTTCCCCATACCAATGATATTTATGCGTTTAAATGGGTACACAAGCTGCGTATAGACGATAAGGACAAAATCTGTAACACATAGAGATCGCGTCTAGAGTCAGTTTGATATTGATGTTGCTCCACTGTTGACTACAACTACCATCTTGGTATGTACTGCATACACTATACCCTCTAACTCAATCGTAAGCCTTCTCGTCTCTATCCTGCCCTGCACCAGCCGAGAGTTAAACTTGAAACAGAACCCAAGAGCTAGCAAAGGAAAGAGAAAATTGAGAATATTCGAGAACCTTTTCGGTTTCCGCATCAACTTATATATCATCATTTGAACCAAACCGAAGCAAACTTTCCTCTCTTTCTCCATCGCGTTTCTCCTTTGGAAAACGTTATTATATTTCCGTCCAGTTCTCCACTTCGTCTTTATGTACATGGTGAGGTAGCCTTTGATTTATTTGCTGAGTTGAAGTGAGTACATATTTGCATTTTATAATTATTTCTATATGCTGAAAAGATGATGATGACGATGACGCTGATACTGATGACGATGACGATGACGATGAACGAATTTGAGGAGGCGATGACTTTAGTGCACGTAAAAGATAGATTCGTATAGTACTTTATAATGTAATATACTACAATGCAATTCAATACAATACAATACACCGCTCGCTGTCACGAGAACTCAAGTACCTCTTACCATCCACATATATCTCCATCTCGAACAAAATAACTTGCATAATCATTATTGATGATACTCTATTTCAGATACACAAGATCACTTTACTTTCATTCCCAAGCAGCAGTCCTTAAAGTGCCAACTTCAACTTCATAGTTTTTTAATGTCCTCTCAGTTTTGCTTCTTGTACATATAGGTATGTGTAACAATGTATGCATGTATATGTCTCTGCATGTAGGGAACGCCTGCATACTTTAACTTGACTTGGAAGTGGACTACATTACATTGGAAATGTTGCATGAAAATGAGCAAAGTCATAAAGTGAACGTTTCCCTCGTCATTGCTTCGAGTAGAACCCAAACAAATACTTTTCTCTTTCCACATAGGCTCATGTACGCTTACACTTCCAACTTGAGAAGAGCTTGGACTTGAAGACGGAGAAAAAAACAAGTCGACGTTGTGATGTGTTGTGAACGTATCTATTGTTTGTTTGACTCATGTTTCAAAATGGATGCATTCATACTGCATTGCGTGACATAGTCTGCTCGGATTCCAATTCCGATTCCGTCTCACTTCCCACTCCCAGTGTTTACAACGTGAGCATGCATGTTTTCAAAAATCAATACATGTAAATATACATAAATATACATAAACCTACGTAAGGATTTCAAGATGATGGAGCATAGCATTTAGGCAGGTTGGAGCGAGGTGCTCCTTGGCGTTCGTTTCAACGGCAGAATCATGTCTTGTTCTTCGTTCTTGGCTTTTGGGCAGACCAGAACCAGCACTAGAACCAGAAACTGAACCAGGACCGCGATCAGGACCAACCCTATGCCATGCCATGCCAAATCATGATTTTTATATCCACCTTAATCGCGTGGATAGACACGTAGAAACATACATGCTATACTGAAGGCCATACTTGCAAGCTAGGAATTATAGTAAGTGGCTACAAAAGAATTGAGTAACACGAAAATTGTGATGCTTAGTCCCTCGTGGCCACGTAAGTATTTTTACCTCACAAAAACAAAGTAATCCTCGCAAACCTTTATCTTTCTCAATCGCGTTTCCCTAACAAATCAAATCAGGAGAGTAGAGAAATCGAGTTGAGTTGCAAAGCAGGTAGAGAACTACCTATGTATTAGATGTTCATTGAGGTGCAATCATGCTGTCATTGCAAATATATAGAGCCTTCACAAATTTCGCTATACTGACGTGTTCAGCGTCTGGCCAAGTGCATATACTATAAATACCTACCCTATGTACATACTAAGGAGGGAGGGTTGTGATGAAACATACCGTATAGTCGGAAGTCGATGTAGACAGACGGAAGCAGATTGTGGACTAAATGATGATGTCTAAATCCGAATTCTATCACTTCCCAATCTCATGGCTTGGCTTTCATCCTGGGTAGTGATTGAGTAAACTCTGGAACAGAAAATCACAAATGAATTATTACTAAATGGATCCAATTAAAAAAAAAATCCTTTCTCTCCATGCATGCATCCGCGACCTAATTTGTGTTGATCGCGGTGCACTGAATTTCATTTAATTCCAGTGCACTTTGCATTTAATTCATTTAATTTATTCCCTCCATTACACTCCGCTGCAGACTACGTATGTATTACTATGGGAATATTTTCCCCGTAGGTAAATCATCTTTTGACTTCTGCACCTCCTGAACTATTGTGCCTCGTGTTATGTATTTCATATGCACTGTCATGATTTCGCACTGGGGGCGTTAACTTCCTCATTGTTTTGTTTTCAACGTTAATTTATTTGTGTGAGGTATGCCGCTGGTGCTTCGCTTGGCATAGCAAGGGAGTTGAATACATAAAATCGGCAGTGCAATAAAATTCATGGCGTGTATGCAGTCGCCGTGTGAAAGTAAATATAGTAGCTAGAGAGAACATCAAGTCTGTTTTGCAAGTTTAAATGTTCGTTTGTTGAAGATGAATCATGGGATCAGTGCGGACGTTCCTTTATGGAATCTTCGCAATAAATCTCAAACTGTCTGCTCAAGACAGCGCAGCGTAAGCCCAACGACCAAACTGAAAATCTTGGACTTGGAATTTTCTCCATGAACCTCATACACATACACTCATACATAGCTATGCAGTACGATTGTCTACGCTTGTTTATAGGTATACTAATATTCTATAAGAGCCGTGTAATATCACTTCAAATTCAAAAAATAGATGAAGGTGATGATGAAATAACCGACATTTGGAAGCACATTAAGAACTCTATGTAGCAATTTGTTGAATACAGATATTTGAAGCCATCAAACGTTCCCTGGAGCTAAGTGACTGCACATTTAAATTTCGGTTAAATGTCAGCACTACTATTTGCATTGTAGACATTCAACCACAGTTCAAAGTCGTAGTCGTATCGCAATCCGGGTATTATGATTAAACTGAGACGTCATGCTGGATGAAGGAGGAACCACACACGCACAGCCAAGCTTTGTATTTCTTTCCCCAAGCTGCAGTCTACTTGTGTAAGCACGGCATTTTACTTTTACGCCTTTACCACCGGACTTTTCTTTATGCTCTTGTGATTTATAACTTGAATCACCTTGTCATACTAAATCTTTTCATGATACCTGTTGTGTTGTTCTTCCTGTTGTTCATAATATTGCTCTGCATACACCTTTACAAAACTACCAAGGTATTCTCAAAGGATCTATAGGTATTAAGGTATTTATAGGATAGCGTAGGTAATCGCATCGCGCATAAGTCTGTACACATATAAAAATATCTTGCGAGAGAAACCACGCTTGAAATAACACACTTTGAAGCTTATTGTTATTTCCCACTTCTATTTGTACTACATTATGTAGCTGCCAACCTGGAGTTTATATCTCGTCTTCCTTAAACTATCAAACACAAGGGAAGCTAATGCTGTACAACGTAAGCAAATTTGTTCATACTTTTCGTTTTCCGTTTTTCATTTATTCAGTCCAATAAATACATTTTCCTCAGCCTTGCTTTGCGTAGGGTTGCTTTGCGTTAAGGTAGGTGGGTATATTACCTTACGATAGGTTGCAACGAGAACGTAGGTGTTCTACAAATTTCCTTTAGTGTGTGCAAACAAGGCAAATAAATAAAGCATAAATTGCAAACAAACTAATGATTCAGTGTTTGACAATTGGGGACGGTGCGGTGGTTGGCTCACATGTTTACTTTACTCTAAACTAAAACAGCGCAAACAAACAAGGTGTACGTTGGATTGGATTCGCAGGTGAACTTCCTTCATCCTCCCGTAGCCCAGACTCTGCTTTTAACTTGTACAGAGAAGGACATCTACTCTGATTGATGAAAGGATGACGGCGACAGTGCATATAGGTATGTACCTATGGAGGTACTTAGGTAAGTGCTTGCTTACGAGAGGGTGGAATGGAAAGCATATCTTGACAGCCATGGCAATATATACCAATATACCTATACATAGTTCTAGCAATGATTTTATTCTGACACAGAAAATTAGCATCCCAGGTGGTAGCCATATTTGAACCGAATTACACGGGTGTCTACAAAACAAGGTCGTCAACTTTCCCCAGTACACCGAATTCATTTCGCTCTAATTTGCTATGTGTTGGATTAGCGTCATGTACTTTTTAGAACCACACTCCAGTCCATTAAAAATTTAATGAAAACCACAATGCAGTCAAGTCAAGCTAGTGGAACTTAAACCTGTTAGTGCACACATGGAATTTGGTTGGTTTTTTTGGCTCACTTCAATCTCTGGGTTTCCACTTAATCTTTCCTTAATGAAAAAGTTGCTTATTTAGCGAGGAATCTGATTACACTATTTTGACCTCCAGCAATTCTTCAACTCGGGAGAAAAATACGGTGTCTTGGAGACTATGTACACTGAAAAAACTAAATAGTTGTGAGACAGGAAGCAATGCATGTAGAATATAAAAACTCTAATTGTATTTGGTACGATAATTTTGGACGCAGTTAGGACACACCTTGAGTGCATCGCAAAGGCATCCAAAACACGTATGTACTGGACTGCGAGGTTTTCTATTTTAAAAATTTGGTACCATTTTGGAATTTTTAACAATTTTTTACTTCAATAGTATGCAAACGCTTCAATATTTCATAGTTCGAAAATTTCGTATTTTAACATTCCAAATTTTTGTATTTTGACAATTTTGAAACTTTTCGAAATTTCCTATTTCAACAATGTTCAAACTTTACAAAATTTCTTATACCAATTTTGGAGCGTATCAAGTGCATTGCACGTACATTAGAATATATCTTGGACTGCGAGGCGCTTTTAGATACACTTCCGATGTGCTTTAGAAGCGCTTTAAATTTTTAGAAGAACTTATGCATAAACTTGAGAAGCATTCTAACTAGGTACGTTTAATTTGATTTAATTTAATAGCGTAGTTGTTATTCAAATTCAGTTTATACAATACATTCAAAATTGCACCCATCACCAAACCTTAGTAGGTTTTTGACGTTCTAGATGCACCAGTTCTTATTGTGTACACCGTGGTGATTATGTACGTGTGAAGGCAAGAAAAATGTAGACAGGAGGTATTGTAATCCTTTCTGTTCTGTTCTATTTAAGGCAAAGGACGAATTGTACGAATGCTAGCCGTAGAACGACGAAATGACAAACGCAGACCATGGGTGTTAATATTTGAAGCTCAACACTCATAAATGTTAGATGAGCAGGAGCACCAATGTGAGTGTGAGTACAAGTCAAAAGTCAAAGCGTACATGTGTCAAGCACGCTGCTTTTGTATCTTTCATCCTCCCTGGGGGAAAGATAAAAGCGGATACGTTTGGATAATCTCGTTACTTCAGTGATGAAAATATTAAAGTTGTTTAAAAGCCACTCATTGCAACGAGAAATGAGAGAGAGAAATGTATCAAAAGGTATATGTAGTTCACATTTACCTTGTCCGGAAAACTGGAAGGCCAGAGTTGAGATTGATTAAATTTAAATCGCTTTTTACTTATTTACCACCACCACTGGATATATAGCAAGTATGCAGTGAGTCTAACCAAAAAAACTGTTAAGTGAGATGTTGATAGAAGACCGTGGCTGGGGAAATAATAATGACCGAGTTCCTCCCGCTCTTTATCCCTTGCCTTTGCTTTTACAATCTGAGCTGATGATCTAGCATGCTGAAATTATGATTAAATTAACTCCACTCCTAACGATAAGCCACTTAAGTGTTTTTAGTGATTAATTATTTCACCTGTTCAAAGAGCAGTCTTTTCGTATTCAAGAAACGTAAATTAATTGGGAAATTCTGTGAAATCAGGGTATAAATTGATTGCGGTCTTTCAAACACTACCAAACTGGTAACTACCAGTACCATTAATAAGCATCTCCGAATTTATAGAGTCCGGACTGTCGAGACTGCTAATGTGAAATTATTCTGATTTTCAAGTTATTGTTCCAAGCATTTCCTCCTAGTTGTTTGGAATCACATAGACCACATATTGACTCTACATAAGTGGAATCTATTTGTATGTGCACTGTAAAAACTGATGTATCACAAGCGCTTGAAACCTAATCGTGTTTAATATAATTATAAACGCAGTTAGGGTGCATCACAAGTTAACCCAAAACCCAATCTAAAAATCTACAGTGCATCTAAAATCTGTTTCAAAATTTTTTAAATAGGTGGTTTTAAACCGTTTAAAAATTGCTAAAAGTTGAAACCTGAAAAAATGTTAAAATAAAACATTTTGAGCACTTAAAACATTTTATTGAAAACAGAAATTTCTAATCTCATAAAAGTTACTAAAATAAGAAACGAAACCTTCAAAAATTGCTGACAACGTTTAAAAATTGTCGAAATTAAATTAAGAAATCGTGCAGTCCAATGTGCGCTTTTAATACGCT
>JAAXYX010002085.1:0-19067 GCA_036851915.1 Ptenothrix huangshanensis | reverse complement strand
GTAGGGGGAGGGACTGTGAAGAAGGATTTTGTATTTACGTAGGCGGGACTTCAGAAAACTTGTGGTTTATGGGTGTGACTCACCTTTTGACTTAAGGAATCGTCCCCGACCCAACGTTACTTTATCTTTCGATCCAATCATGATCACATTAGTCTTTACCCAGTATTTACTGTCACCGATTGTCTTTGTAGTGAGCTTCATCATTATCATCTTAAGAACCTAGAGACACCGACCACCTTTCCCTTTATGGCTTGAGAAAGGTAAAAGCCACCCAAAGGTTCGATTTTCGATGGTAAAGACTTAAATGTTTAATTACTCCAGACTCAAAACAGCTCCAAATCATGCTGCTTAGTTGATTTACTATTATATTATTAACGGTAAAGACCTTCTACAAGGATTCAAGGGAACATGCTATATAGCAGCACATGGCCTCGGCCTCGACCAGGGTAGTTTCTACCCTATGTATGTTTAATACGTACATAAGATTATTTTGCCGGTATCCCAGACAAACTTGATGCCGTTTCGTCTGGTTTTGCTTCAAAAGGTCTGGCCAATTTAGGCCATATTTTCAGGTCCAAGTCCAAGGCTGAATTACGAACAAATGAATGAAGTCAAAATTGTTATGTATTTGTACCTCTTAGAATTTTGGGTCCAACTTTATGACCGTCTGCCTGTTTGGTACCTAACTTGCATGAACAGGTTTGTGAAGATTTATGAGTTCTGATTTACTTATTATTTTGTCATCTTATTGTTACAAGACTAAAATAAACTAATAATAATAAATATCACTTACATATGTAGTCAAGTTTACTAAGTGAATCTTTGTAGTTTGTACTATGGTAGTAACGGAGAAGCTATTGATGTGCAGTATGAGAGTATCTAAAAGCACAAAGAGAGAGGTCTATTAATTAATTAAAGTATTAAGAATTAAAATTAATAATAAAATAATTAAATCATCTTTTATTTAGAGAAAGACAACCTTATTAAAAAAATAAGCTTGACACTGTCATCTAACGAGTTATCTCATAATAATTGCATTTATATAGTGAACAAGCTTATTCTCAATATTAGTAGGTACTTTCGATTTCCAACCCAATTAATATTGCGGATTTTGAACTAAGCTGCAGCAAATTGACAACTCAATCTTTAAGTCGTCAAGCTAATCTCATGTTCATCAGTCTTTTGATGTTGATGTTGGTTGGGAATAATAGTTACCAATTTATTCCAACAATAACTGGTAAAACACTCACAGAAGTTGATGATATTTTACATAATGTCACCCTTTTAAAAACTTTTGAGTCATAAACGTAGGTAAGAAGTATTATATATACCCAAGTAATTACGGACATTGTTTGAGCACAGTTACGAAAAACGAACTAATTTTAACCTTGGTGTTTGTTTTTCAACCTTCATTCTTTCCTAATCACAGCCATTAACGGTAAGGTGTTCAAAAGAAGGAAACTACTTCATATCTATAACGCAATTAACTCGTTGCAGTGTACCCTAGGACGTATTACAAAAGTCAAACATAATTATCAAGGAATTAATTATATTGGTAAGAATAACAAATGGAATTGTAATAGTTATTGCTTTAGAATACAAGATTTAATATTCGAAAATATTTCTAGCAATTTCTACGTTAGAAAATACATAAATATACTTAAATTAATAATCATACATAGGTATTGCCCACTTATTGCACATTGCACTGTCATACCAGCAGTAGGGACAATTTTAACAAGAAAACGATCTCCTATCATTATTATGATCATTATTATGAGTGGTAAAAAAGCCAACGTTTTTGAACGTTAGTGTGCAGCTAGCAACCTCTATACATACTAGTACATACTAGTACCTATGTCACCATCGTTAGTGTTAAAAACTCATTAGAATTATTTCCTATGCTCCACCTCCCAAAACGAAAAGCAATTCCATACGTCAATAATTGAATTGCCAGCAAAAACTTACCACGGTCACATTATTACTAATTATTAATACCATGTCATCGTTATCATTAATCACCTTTCTTTGTTCATTCAATTATGCATTTAGCATCTGCTGCTAAAGCTAAATTCAGCTTGAATGGTTTTAGTCAAAAACCTGATCATATCATATAAAATAACTATTTGGTTAGTTTTACAAGCTAGCGTCCCGCAAGTTGCCAGATTGTGAGCATAGGAAACTCATGAAACCTACGTAGGTACCTGCTTAAAATACTACGGCAGGAATGCACAACTATTACGTTAGATTACGTATTGTGTCTCTGCCTGCGAATGTGTGCTAGATGGTAGTATTAGTTAGTTAGTATACCATAATACTACAATCGCAATCATGTTATCCCTCCGAAAGAGTGAAGTACTTGTTTAAACACGTACGTACAGAGTAGAGTTGCTTTTTTATTCCAATAAAGGCCTAGAGCCTAGAGACCGAGGCTTATAGCTGAATACGACAAAATAATTCCTAATAGAGTCAAAATGTGGCAAAAAGGCTACACCTCTCCAAGTATTTATCTTTTTTTGATTCTTAGAAATTATCCGCATGGGAAAGTACACTCTAAAACTCTTCTAGAGTGCAAAAAAACATAGTATGGCATTCTAAACAGTGGTAATGCGAGCCACTCGCCACCCATGTTTTAGCATATTATTACATTAATTACTTTTAGTCTTATTAATCATTAAGGCAATACAAGCTATTCGTCATTTTAAGTATAATATGTACACAGCATTTGTGACGTTTTTTTCTGTATATGCTTACATATCGTCGTTGAAGGTGCAAAACTTAATATCCATTTCGTGAGGTTATGGAATTTTTCAGAGAACTTTTGCGTCTTCAACGACGATATGCAATTTTAGCCACAACTATGCGCAAATTATGAAAATTAATAATTCAGCGATACACACCAAAATTCAAAAATACATATAGGGAACATACAATTGAATAAAACATCCTTCCGTATCATTTTAGTACATTTTTTCAAATTTTTAAATCACTTTTAAGTTGTAATTATACTCTGACAATAATAATTTGTAAAACTTTTCGAAATGTTATAAAAATGCCACGGCTGCATTTTGCGTCTTATGCTTGCCTTATTATAAGGCGACAAGATAGATGCTTTTTTGCCTTTGTAAACTGTTTTTTCGTGCGGGAAATGCTTTTAATGCTTTTTGAAATTGCATTTTTGATCATACGTAATGCGGTTTTCGAGGAAAATGCGAAAACATCTTTTTATCCCTCCAAATACTAAAATGAATTTTCACTATTTCAAAGTCCTTTGCAAAATATTTGAAAAAGGCTACAGGAAGGTACAAATTTTTCAAAAAAGTTTCCACTATTTGGCTGTCACAGGAAAATAAAATTTTAAACCGTGAAAATGTGGCTCAATCAAGATGCTAAAATAATAGGAGTTCAAAATGCTTTTTCAAAAAAATGCTGTCGCATTTCTGGTCTAATTAGGCTGCCAAAAGTTTCAAAAAGTGGCAACACCAGACAAATGCTTTCATGCTTTTTATGCTTTTCATGCTTTCTGGTCGCCTTAGATGTACACATTTTAATTTTTCCTTTGCTAGAAAGATGATTTGTTTGGAGTGTCGTTTATGAGTGCTGGTGTACGAGCAGGAGCGTAGTTTTGGTTTTGGCGTGTTTTGTGTTTTAGTGATGAGATTGCGATTGTGATTGTGATTGTGCGTTTTTTGGATGGTTGTGGTGAGGGAAGGGGCAAGTTGGACAGGGTTTGAAATGGAAGAGGGAAAGTGGTAGGACGGAATGGAAGGTGCTGGATAGGTTGGTGTTGGTGGTGGAGAGGAGTTGTGCTGGACATGGAGTGGAGACGGTTGTTGGATGGATGGGCTGTGAGGGGAAGTTGGGTTGGAGGATTTGGGACGCATGGATAATCGGGATCGTGGGGCAGAGGCAGAGGGAATTGCCTGTGGAGAGGCAGGAGCAGAAGAAGATTGGATTGAGCGTAGGATAGGCAGTTGGCTGAGTGTGGAGACAGACTGACTGAGTTTGGAATTGCAAGTACTTACGTTAGAGCGACGGATAGTTGTGGAACGATAGTTGCCGAGCGGATAGGCGGAGGTGAATTCATTCTTTGTCTTGTCAGAGAGGAAGCGGGACCCTCGCCGCATTTCAGTCCAAGAAACACACATCACACATAAATATATACCATTTTCATAATTCTTCAAAATTCAGTTGACTCGGGATAATACCAACTAGTAAACAGTAAATACTTGTGCAATCGTCTAACTCTTGTCAAAATTACATAACGACAGTTTCCGATTTCCAACTCTTAACCATTTACTACATACACACTTGAATCTTGTGAATTCTGTGATCATGCCTGCTAGTCTTTTTGGAGAATTGGACCAGCACCATGGAACGTCGGTTGTTGGTGGACTTGAAGATCAACGGGCACTGCAGTTGGCCTTTGAATTGTCCATGCTAGGACTCGCGAGTGATCCAGCACCATTATCCCATGACACGGTCAGCAACAACAGTTCCCCATTCTTCTCTTCCAACGATGACCTCAGAATACTACCAAAAAAGAGCCAGAACATGACCGAATGTGTTCCAGTTCCAAGTTCCGAGCATGTTGCAGAAATTGTTGGACGTCAGGGTAAGTCGATTGTTCCTTCATTTTCACCTTTGCATTGATTATTGCTATTTTTAGAATTATTCTGGATGATGGGTATGAACCGCATTCATTACTAATTTATTATTGTTCGACGTCAGACGTTGGTTTTCGGTAGCTGGTAGCGGTAGTTATGAGATGTGAGATTTTGGAATATTTTCGTATGCGGATAATTTATTTATTTAATTTATTATGCAAGTGTGAGTAAGTTCAAGTTGCTCTCACTTTCTGTCCGTTATTTAAATGTGACGCATAAATTAGCTGGTAGACTGTGGACCAAGAAACTAGCGAAGTATGGATCGGAATAGGAAAGTTTACCAACTGCCAACACTTTTGAACGTAGGTCGAGTTAAAAAAAACGACGTTGCGTCTTTTCCTGCGGATTTATGTTTTTCTTTGTGCTCATGTAAAGTTCATCGTGTTATATTATGTTATCATCGTCAATTACGCTTAACTGGAAATTAACATGTTTTGGAATATCTCATCTCGAATGTAGACTTTGTGCAAAAACGACCAAGTTGTCAGTTGTCAGTGGCATTAGATCAGCTCTGCTCCCAAACACCATATCATCCATGCAATGCTTCCCATGATGTACTCTAGTGCATGGATGGATGTATGTATGCACGTGCTAACGTTCCATGCAATGCACAATCGACTCTGCTCACACTAAGCTTTGGTTTTTTGTCATGTAAACGGGTATATGTACATAGAGTATTTGTACGTGACTCATGGAATCAACGTTTCTCATTTTTACATAGATTAGATTTACCGTGCTGCATATTTATTATTACATCATGGTTTAGTTTTAGCTCCAAGGTATAAATATTCGTAAAACCAAACCAGTCGGTAAGTATGCAATGATGTGCTGGGCTATGGAACAACAATTGCTGAAACCCACACAACACAGAGTATGCATAGAGATCAGATGATAGATATTTCCAGGATTTTATGGTTTACTGTCTACTGTACTGGTACTGTCGTTAGTTTGGCTGGTTCGTTCGTTCGTTCGTTCAATGTCGAGGCTACTACGACAACGACACTTGGTACATAGTTCTCATGGTTGTGCTCTGACATGTCTATCCAGTGCCATGTACCTAATGGGAGGATGTTAAACAAGGGTACAATAACAAATACTGGTACATACTAGGGCTCTTTTCAACTTGACATGGAAACTAAATACCAAGGTTTGAGTAACAGTAGTAAAAATACATATTTTTCCTGTGCCGAACTAAAGAACAAAGAGAGACAAGAATTTGTTGTAGTAGTAGGAGCCGACGGTCCGACCGACCAACCGGGGATGGCATGTGTTTCTTACAGTCAGCGTAAGCTACATACGTAATAATAATATGGGCAGGAAGGAAGGTGTACAGATACAGCTCCAATGTCCTTTCTCTCTTTCCCATTTTTCAGTTGACTATCCTATACGCAGGCATTAGCTGTGGCAGTACTGGTTGAGTTCAAGGGCTCCACTTATAGTTCATCTCCTCCTTTAAAATGATCAGAAAAAAAACTTTACCACGTGTTTTCTCCCTTCTATCTGTCTCTCTCTCCTACCTTCTCTGCTCACATCCCATCTCTCTGTTCTTTAGTTCCATTTTTTGGTCGTCCCGCAGCAATGCAGTGCAACGTTCCCAGATCTCGTTCCCAGTAACAGCTTCACCATCATCCACTGTGTATCGCACGCATTCATTATTATCATCCATCATATCATCATCCTGATTCATGCATACTCACAATCGAAAGCAGAGAAGAGAACAGTATGAGTATCGAGAAGTAATAATATGTGCATATGTATGAGGTTGGGTAGTCTGAAAAGCCTCATCTTAATCCTTTAAAACTTGATTCAGCTCAACTTTGAACCGTGTGCGTGAAAATGGTGTAGTCGATAATGATTTGATTTCGTTCGGTACTTCACCATTTGCGACACATAGTGTGCAATGTACATGTGTATCTCTGTGCTATCATTGTTAGCTGATATTAAATAAATTAATTGATTATCAGAGGAAGAGTTGTTGCCCCCATAAGTACGTACTTGATTGACGGACTACAAGCGGCCTATGTGGGTTACATGTTTACTTTTCCACAAATATGACAAGTTATTGAAGTTATGCCATTTGACTGATTATTTATATAATACCTTGTACTGTACCGTCATCGTCATCATCATCATCATGTATAAATTCATGGTTGAATGAAAGGAAACGACGAGGAAGGGCAATAACATCGACTCGTATTGAGCTTTGGTTTTCAATCTGAATCTCTGTACAGATAGCTCTGTTCTGTTTGATAATAACAACAGAGGCGAGGAGCAAATGCGAGGAAAGGATGCGATACTTACGTTGCGAGTGAGTGAGTAGTCTCTCTGACTGACTGTGAGTGCGAGTCCAAGTAGTAGGTATAGGATAGTAGGTATGCATGCATTAAAAATCCTAGTGGATGGAGGCAGATGAAAGGAAAATTGAGGACGTTGCACAAAGTCAATGTTACATTTCATAAGAGCTCACATAATCATACTTTTCTGCCTAATATGGTCTCTCCTCCTCACATCACCATACGCTATCCTCGAGAATGTACATGCAGTACAGGCTTCAGTATCCCTGATACAACTTACTAAACTACAACTATACAGCTCCAGCCCAGACCAGACTTGGAGTTAAGAGCAAAACCACTACTAAATTCTTAATACCATTTCATCCTGTGAGCTAAATTCACCTAGCACTGCACGCTGTACACTCTGTACTCAGGTCTGTAGTCTGGCTGTAAAATCAATGTGAATACACATTCTGACATTCTCAGATCCTCACGTTGTACTGTGGATGTGGATAGACAAGCGTTAGCATCCAGTATGTACGTTGCATAGGATGCCATGCATTGGGAGATATTCTTCGTATTTATGCGTACATGGATATTGTCAGTACTCACAGTCAGTGCTACTCAGCTAGCCAGCCAAGCGTTTTTTTTACATATATTTTACTTTTTTTTTCTTAAAACTCCCTGGAGGCTATTTCAGTTTCATTCTTCCTTTGTCTGATTTCATGGAAAAATACAATCGTCTCACAGATATGTAATGTAAACATTTTGTAATTATTATCATTTGCATAGACTCTGTGGATTACATTTCCCTTGCATGTTTAAAAATGAATATCTTGTGGATCGTGAGGCCGTATGTAGATACAAGATACGATAGTGATGGTTGGGATAGAGGCATGAAACATGGAATAATCTCAGTATCTCTGCATCCTTCCGTCGTATGTAGGTATCTGCCTTGTAATTATCTTCTGGCTGCTATGCGAAATTATGAGAAGCTCGTTATATTCATTGCGTCGCGATATGCATATGCATACGTGAGGATATAGTTGTTTATCTGTATGCCTCTGTCATGATTGTCATGGGTGTCCTTCTTAACTAAAGTCCAATCACCTGTTCAGTGTTCAGTCAGTCTGTTCGGCTCAGACGAGTTATAAGGTGGATAGAGGATACCTAGAGGTAGGTATGGATATTTGATCATAGGACTAAGACCATGTGTACTCTAAGGTAGAAGATTGAGATTGAGACGGAGAGTGAATAAGGTACTTTTGGTCGTCAGTGTGACGACTTAGTACTGGACTCGAATCTCGAATGTAGGATTCTTCTCGCACTCGTCGTTCTCTGTTTCTCACTGGTTTGCTTTGCTTTGCTTGGGTCACTTACCTACTGACTTTGACTTGAATGGATTAGAACGCAGCTCCATGCTAATATAGCAAACTATTCTCACTTTGTGAAGCATCGTTGATTTTTGTTTTTCAACGCTCACTCTCATCTCACTATCTCATCCATCCTTGCATTCATTGTTGCTGCTTGCTCATACGCTGTAGTAGAAGTAGGTACTAGTGGTCTAGTAGGTGTCTTGCGTATGTTGGTCTAGGTAGTCCAGGTATTCTATGGATTGTTTGTATATATTATACTGGCGATGTGATGCTGTGCACATAATTACTTGGCTTTTGTTGCTGGCTGGCTGGCTGACTGGCTGGTAGTTGTGGTGTTAGCGTTGAATGGCCATGGCCATGACTCATGTAGTCAACGTCGTCGAAGTATACACGGGCAGCTCTCCAGTTCGCCTCCAAATTTTCCACAAAAAGAATTTTCCCCTCGCGTAATGTATGTACATATTGTGGTTAATAATTTTTATAGTGCTTGTGTTTTGGTATGCGACTTACCTGTGCATGTATGGCAGAGGTATAGGCTGTAGAGCTGTAGGTTCGTTCTTCCTTCCTTGGTTCGTTTCGTGCTACCATTAGAATTAGAAGTACCATTTGCATGGCCATTCCATGTAGATAGATACTGCGACTCTGCTTCAATCCAACAGCCCAGCCAAGTAACATTATCAGGTATGCAAAACTATACGACGGTGGAGTATGTAGTAATCCTGCCTATCCTTTCGTGCTTACCTTGTCTAATTTTTAGTACCTGCAGCAAACACTATACCATACAAACGACTGCAGATCGCAACTTCTATGGTCATACCTTATACTCCTTCTTGCAAGTTATTTTCGTAGTTTTTTTTGGTCAGTGTGAATGCTGTGACTTGCCGAGGCTAGCCATAAAGTTAATGCAGTAGATATAATTTTATTATTAGTCCGAGCATGTTATGTACCATTTTATGTGGAAATGCTGATTGTATGACTAGATGCGCAAGCTGGATATAAAGTATGATTATTGGATTTTTTAGTAAATGGATGTATGTACGTGTACGTGATTTGAGTTTACAGGTCAAACTTTTATATTTGGAGATGTTGAGATGGCAGAAGTAAAGTTGAACGGCAGGAAAATTTGATGTAGTAATTTACAATTACTTAGAATAATCTAGTTTTTGTTAAATTAGTTAGTATGATTAGCATGAGTTGAGTTGGTGATGTGATATAGGTGAGTACAATATGCAGTGAATGGCTGATATGATTTAGAAGAGCACGTGAGCGGCTGTAATGGAGTAGTGTAGTGTAGGTTGTTACAAGTTGAGAGACAGAGAAAAAGCTAACTGCTTGATATTGTGCACAGGCTAAGAGTCGACAGCGTTTGTGTATGTAGAAGGTCTCGCTCTGTGGTTCACTAGCCTCGTCGCTTTCAATGTCAGACGGTTGTTCATTTTATTTTTGTTGCCAGGGAGGATGGAAAGTACAAGCACACACTTGGTGTATGCAGCAGCTCAGCTGCTCTTCGGTCTTGTTCTATGCAATGCATCTCGCATCTCTCACATGACGAACAATAATTACAAATTGCTCATTTGGTTTTGATATTTATTCGGTCGGGTTTCGGAACGCTATTTTTAGATTTTGGCAGGGTGGACAGAAAAGTAAGAGAAAAAGGGATTCTGTTGTGAGGATTGTATCAAAGCGTGTATTGTAAGAGGCGAGATGAATTATCAGTTCATCAGGGTGCCGTTTGATGATGAGGCAGTAATTGTCTATAATTCCATAAATAATTTGTATCATTCTCAGGTTGCAAGATCAAAGCACTTCGAGCCAAGACGAATACATACATTAAGACACCAGTGAGAGGAGAGGAGCCTGTTTTTGTTGTAACTGGAAGAAAAGAAGACGTTGCATTGGCGAAACGTGAGATTCTTTCAGCGGCTGAGCACTTCTCACAAATTCGGGCTTCTCGAAAAGGTGGTGCAAACGGTACCGGTGGCTTGACTTGTGCTCCAGCTCCAGTTCCAGGCCAAGTAACTGTCCAGGTAGGAATGACATTTGAATGCGAATTGTATGATGTGTGTGGGAAAAGGGTGAATGGTGGATTGAATTCGACGGTAAAGCAGTGACTAAGAATGCTTTTGTGTATTTGATTGTCAGGTGAGAGTTCCATACCGCGTCGTAGGGCTTGTTGTGGGTCCCAAGGGTGCAACTATCAAACGTATTCAACAACAAACGCACACTTACATTGTGACACCATCACGAGACAAGGATCCAGTATTTGAGGTGACCGGCCTACCCGACAATGTCCAAATGGCCAAGCGTGAGATTGAAGCTCATATTGCAATTCGTACGGGAAGCTTACCAATTGACGGAAGCCATAACGAAGTATTGGCGAGTGGACACAGTGAATTACTGGCCAGCCTGTACAAGAATGGCATCAATGGACTTACGTTGGATGGACTTGATTTCAGTCTTCTGGATGAGTTAGGACTGGGAAGCTTAAATCTTGGATTTGGACCAATCAACTCATTGAGCAGTAGCTTATCCAGTGTGTCTGGTCTTGGTGGCGCTTTCGAATCCGGTGGCTCAGGAAATACGGGTTCTGGCTCTGTGGGCTCGAGTACCAGTGGAGGTGGCTCATTATCATCCCTCTCAGATCTCAATGGATTCTCATCATCTGGCGTGAGCAATCTTCCTTTGGCTAGTACGACTTCAACTCTCACCACAAATAATGTCTTTGGTCACAATATGACTGAACAGTCTGCTTTCTCCCTCTTCGATGACCCCAGCGTCAATTAAAGGCAATGAATTCATATTTTATCGTAGATTAACTAAAACACACTACAGAGAAACCATTACTCAATTTATGATTCTATTATTTTTTCTAAGTGCAACAATTTAATAGTGAACAGATACAGAACTGACTATGACTTCATATTATTATTAATATGGCTAGAAAACAAATAATAATAAGTATATTTTTCATTTTTTGCAATATAATTTCTCTACATACAAATACTTACATAGATCAACTGATCAACACATCCCCATCCACATTTACACACAAGATCAGTGATCATGGCATTGGACACATACCACAATTTACATACATCACACCTAACAAGCTCGCGAGCATTCATCCCCATGCTAATCATTGAATCATTTAGTCGTCGGAATCATTTTCATTGTCTTTTTCATATTTAGTCTAATTTGGCAGGCAAGACATACACATACACATACTAGGTATTTTGAAATTTTGTGAGTAAGCTATCTTGTGTCGTCACATTTTCATTTTTAAAGAGAGGAAACAAATGGCTGCTCCTGCAAGCAGTCCCTCATTGTACATATGTATATATAGGTATGCATGCTGACTCGTCTGTCGACTGCATTACTACGTATCGACTACATATTACATACTTATATAATTATATATTATACTTTACATTTGAATTGGACAATTGGTGTAGGTATACATTCTTATTACCAGTAAATTCCGATCTCTTGCAAGCTTATCAAATAGTTAACCATTTGATAGCTCAACAAAGAGTGAACGTTTTTACAAGGTTCAAGGTAATTCAGTAGATTCCAATGCTCTCCCTTTATTTTCCCTGTATGCTTTAATCATGTACTTTTTCGATAATAATATTATGGTCTTCCTGTGGCTGTAGCTATAGTGAGAAGGGTATTCTAGCTTTGTGCATTTATACACACCACAAACATACATAAGTAATGTAATAAATGACTGGTTCTTTAGGAAGAAAATAAACCTTGGTAGATTAGTTAATCCATTGCTTATATACTTGTATTAGTATTTTTAACGACTTTTCGTTCGAAATTTCGTCTTGGCTTTGTTGTCTTGTGATTCTTGGATATGGTATTCTGATTCTGTGTAGAAAAGAAACATTCATTCATTCATACATACCTAGATGCGTAGCAAACACTATGATGATTGATAGTTGAGTTAGTGTAGTTTTGTCGGATTCGTGTTAGGTCGTTCGTCAGTTGTGTGTAGTTGTACACATGGCTACGTAGCACTAGCTTAGACATACTTGTATTATAGCTATGGGCATAGGTAGATGAGATGGTTTAACTTTTAACTTGATGCATGGGGCATCATACCCCCTGCAAGATGAGTTATAAACAAAGCGCATAAGAATATTCATCTTTAAAAATTACGTAAAACATGCATAATACATTATACTTTGGCTCAGGCTCTATGGACTTATTAGTTAACTATGAGAAAAATAAGAAAATATTGAAATATTAAATATGATCATCAGTCTGTTACATACATACATAGTAATAAATTAATAAAGCATAAAAATACTAACTCAATAAGAGAATTGAGAATAATATGTGAGAGTAATAAAGAGTTAAGGTGTAGAATGAAAGAGAGCGGAGTCTTGAAACCATTGGACGAAGTGACGAGGTATATAATCAATGCAATAACTTTGACTAAAACATTAATACTTAAGTAGCACTAGCAACTATTACAAGAAGAGAAAAACGTAAGCTAAATCTCGGATCAATAGACCAACTCCTACATTCTAAACTAGACAAAACCGATTTTTCAATATTTTCCATAATATGCGTTCATTATCGAGGCAATAGGCTAGGGCTAAGGGAAAAATCGTAACCATTGATGCGTCATTCAAGCGTCTCTCCTTTAACGACGAAAAGAAAAGAACACACAAAAAAAACTATTTCTAGGTAATAATATTTTAACATACCCATTTTCATATTTTTGGAATTTTCTATCGTGGAAAATATACATATAAGGATTTTATGACGCCTAGCGAATATTTTTCAAGACATATTTTATTATCAATTAGGAAATTCGTTGTCGATTTCCTAAAGAATCCTCCAGTAAGCTTTATTTTACGAAGGGAAAATAACAAACATTAGTTAGTTTGCTTCTTTCTTCCAAACTTACAACTCTACATTGTCTACATTACACAATTATTACTACAATTATCGAAAAGCCTCATTCTGTATATGCAATTTGGTATCGTACTCGTAGGTGGTGTTCGTATTGCTATGCAATACAAAACATATACACATTATACTACATCAACTTACGCTCATTTTTTGATAGCTATGTAATTAATTCTACCTAATCTTTTTGTATTCATTCATATATTACATATGTAATTATATTGCATACTTGTGTGTAACATGAATGTTGTTGACTCTAGGGAGGAAAATTAGACACATTTAAGAGATTATCATTATTATCTATCCAATCATCATCATCCACTTATTGCTTTAAGCTTAGCTTGTATTGTTTTATTTTTAGATCCGTTTCAATTCGCTCTACAATAGTTGATCACCAACTAATCCTTTATGTAACTTATGATTCTGGATTTAAACTACCTATTTAAATGTGTCTAGTTACAATATGCAGTTCAATCTACTATTGTAACGTGGAGGTGTACAATGAACTTACGACCAGGGATTATATTCATAGTTTTTATTTATATTTATTTTTTCACGAATGCTTGGACTTACTTGATCGAGAGTTAAAAAGATTTTAAACATTTTCATAGTGGAGTAAATTAAGTATGTAGAAAAATAGTAGGAAATTATCTAATAGTAATAATAAGCATCAGGTGAGTTCCAACGGAAGACTTTAGGCGTAACCTTTCTTACGCAATTCTATGTCAGCGACGAAATAATTAATTAGACAAAGAAACAGTTTAGAATGAATTACGATATTAATATAAAATTATATTATATTTAAACTTGGCTATTTTCATATATTGATTATATAATTATTGTTATGATTTTTTTGCATCTTTGTTTTGTGTCGTAACTTTTAAAATATACATAAAAAATGACTGGATGATACAAGTTGCAGAGTAGAAATGATGGCAACGTTTATTTTTTATTTTATTAAAGGGGATGCATGTGTCTGCAATTACGGTAGATACATAGCTAGGTAGGAAATTAGATAGACTGCAATGAAACATATTATGTAGATATGTAGACAAAACACCCAAAACATAGTTATATGATTATTATTATTATGTAGGTATAGTTAGAACATACGTAATTACATGATGCAACATATGGAGTAGGATTTTGATCTTGCCATTTTTTGATTATTACGAGTAGTAAGGTACCATCTTAATCGTTTTGATAATTAGGTGATTACTATCATAATATACTTATGTGTAAAATGAAATGAGTTGCTACGATCGAACAAACTGTCTGTGAATTGGTTTAATTTAAAACACTAAATGGGATTTCAGCTAAAAGAAAAAGCTTGCTTAGATTTTAACTTGTTATTGTAGTTGATGAAGGTGGGCACATTTAGTACCTTATTATAATCTAATAGGTGCATGCACTCCGCGCTCATTTAAGTATTATTAATTTATTGTCATTCAGATTTTATTCGTATGGGAAAATATTATCAACATCGGGTCGAATCGATCCTTGTATTCGATGACAAATTAAGGACATATTAAGAATAATGAAATATTCTTCTACTTATTAACTTATTATTACCTACACTCTACGTAATGCGTAATTCGAAAGAAAATAAAAAATATGATTACAGATTCCCTGATACTACATACGATCACAATGTTACAGCTGGTATACCGTAGTTTCCTAATCAATAATTACATTTTCAATCGTTTTCGTTTCTTTGTTTGGAGGATTGACATCATTTTGGGAAAAACTACATTTTTCTTAATTGGAAAAAAAGAACAAAGCATTGTTATGGTATAATTGTTCAAACACAAGGAACAAAATCGAATATAATCCGTAATTTTTTTCCATTCAATATGCAAATCAGTGAAATATGAGATGAGAGTAAAATGATGTAAGGTAAAAGTTCAATGTACAAAGAAATAGAAAATCCACAAAAAAATGTTTGTAGAAATTAATTTCACTCCTTTGGACAAAAAAACTTTAGCCTTACATACGTAGTAGAATCAACAACTACTATATACATACATAACTGCCAATCAATAATAATATCTTATTTTCCATTTAATTATTGCATTCAGATATTTTTCCATCATTGTGAGAATATAAAAAACAATGACATCTTGAACTTATAAAGATGATTCGGATTGTAATAATTGAAAGAATATGAATAGTAAAAGAATATCTTTTTTTACATATACATATACACATAAATATATATTAACATACATATGAATACACTGATATACGTATAAAAAGAAGCACTCGACCAGCTCAAATGGACATTGTATTGAAAAAATCTTACCTACCTAAGATGAAATCACTAAATAATAATAATTATTAAATTATTAACGGAGGCAACAAAAAAAATTACAAATGTGTGATCAACTCGAGAATATCTGTATTCGCAATGGAATTTATTGGCAGTGAGGGTTGAGGAATAATATTCTAAAAAAGTAAATACTAATACTTGTGTAATGACTAAAGTATACATAATATATACCTAGTACTGAAGTGGTAAAAATAGTTAGGTATGTAAAGGTATTCATATATACTATGCGAATTAGGATGCTTAGCCTTGTAGGAGTAGTTTTAGTTCCTGTTTTATGTCATCTTCAAACACTCAGAATAAACATACTATATGTAGTAGGCTACACATTGTAGAATTAATTGTGAATTCATCGAAGGTGAGACAAAAAGGGAAGCTTGTAAAGGACAAAAATGATTAGATTGTTACAAGGCTATGTTATGCATACATAGGTAGTCTATCTGCATTCGCATATGCAATCTTGTTGCGTATAATGTGGCAATTGGCAATGATCTTGGCCAACATGAGTAACAACCAAAATCTTTCCCGAAAATTTCATGTACATGTAGTAAAAACTTTTCCAACTATGTCGTGGCATTTTGATTTTTGCAAGGAAGAAAGAATAAAAAGAAGTATTATTTACTACACACATTATATTATCGTTATATTGTAATTTATAATCCGCATCTCTGCTGTATGAAAAGCTCCTATAATATTTTATTCCTAGAATTTATCTATAGAAGAAGAAACAAAATACTAGAACGTTTTAATTAATAATATTTACCTGGAAATTTATGTGATATCCCCCTCGCTAACCCAGATTTAACCTATAAAAAGAATTTACATAGTAGTGGTAGTTTTGACGTAGTAAAGAAGAAAAAAGTATTTACTAGAGCTATAACAGAATTTTGCAATTTTATTATGATAATTATTATTAATCATTAATTCCTTCTGTGTGGGCCTAAAGAACCTTTAGGGGTAGATACATATTTTTTGTTTATCGTATTAATCGCAGACTTGTAGTAGAAGTTGGACACTTCCTACCTGATCTAACCCAAAATATATAATAATAATAATAATCATAATATTTATCAATTTATTTATTTTATTAACTTTTAACAAAACATGATTAACAGTGGAAATGTGAACAAAAAGGAGTTGAAGGATTTTTTGTTCAAAATTTTACAAATTTAATTAGACTTATAATATTAAAAATAAAGAAGCATTAATGAGTAGCCTGTGGTAGTTGCTTGAATGCTAACAAAATGCTTAAAATGGTATTTATTTTTTGTTGGGGAGCATTTTAAATTTTCATCCGTACAGAACAGATATGAGTGAGTAAAAAAGCATTAACGTGTTCCTAATCCTAATTACATACATAATTACATACATGGTTGGACGAGAGCGTCTCAAAGGAAATATGAAAATGGAATTAAAGGGAAAAATAATAATTATTGACGAGTGAGGAAATAATCTCTAGTGGTCATTGGATTACGATAACAATGGGAATGACATGGACTTGGACTTATCAAACATCAATTTAAGTATGCAATGTAATAGTATAGTCTGGTTTACTGTTTAATACTATAGGATATGGTATGTAGGTAGCTACATATTTAAGGTAGTAAGGGCATTTCATAAATCTATTGTATGCGTACAGGAATATTGGATCATTTCGGGAAAGGAATACGAAATATATTTGCCCCATCTCAAGTTCACTTTGAGTAATTGCGTAGTTATCACTTGAGATTTTATCCCATACTAATACTTGAACTAATAATATACTTGTACTATTACATTGGACTAGACCAGTTTTTCCCATTGTGTCATCATCATCAGAAAAGATTATAGATAGATTGCTTTCATTTAGCCACCTTCATTTATACACACTACTAAGAAGACTTTAAAAATCCCAAAGATTAATGTCGCTTAAAAATTGTTGAGTATTATTACGTAGTTGTTGTTTTATATTTTTTTTAAATCTTCTCCCTATGAATAAACTAGAAAGCAAAAAAAATTAGGTGAATGCGAATATTTATGAATGTATATATAATTATATATATTCGATTTTTAGACATAGGTTAGGTACACACGATGTTGTGTGTGTATCATCGTAAGTCGTGAAAACTAAGTACATGATAATTTGTCAGCATCCCTCAATTTTTCCAAATAGTGGGTACTATATTTACCTCCATTTATTTACAACCTCCTTTTTTTACCTTTTTCATACCTCACCTAATTCTTAGTGAATTACCTATGATATGCAATTTAAATTTTATCATATAGTGGTACATTATGTAGACAAGAAAAAATAGAAATCAATAAGAAATTATGAACGGATTTTTCCAGTGTGACGTTTGTGTTTCTTGTGCAATTCTAGAGTACATGAGCCTGCATGAGCTCTTCAGTAATATGTACATCTTATGGTTACACGAGACATTCGAACGAACGAACATAACAAATAAACCTAAACTAGAAATCTATCAAGAGTAAAAGAAAAAACAAAGCATTCAAATTGAATCTTTAAATGCTTGAGAAAAATAATATTAGTAAACTAAAGTAATAATAATATAAATTGTTTTTTTTATAAGTTGGGCCTAAATCTGTATTCCCTAATAAGAAAAAAATTGCTCAAAGTTTTGACTTTAACCATTGATGTGTTTTTTACCTTTTCTATTAATGTCACCGTCTACAGTAATGTTAACATTTTATCTGCTTATATGATATAATTATATCCGAGTGTGTAGCTCATTGTTGCAATTTTACAATGCAGTGAGTGTATCTTGAACTTATCTTTAAAAAAACAACACCAATCGATGTTCTTAATTCCGTCTTGTCTATTTGTCATTTGCTAAAGGAGAAAAGGAAAATACTTGATGTGACTTAAGTTGAAAATCTTTTTATGACTTGATATATTCAATTTTGAGTAATTTTTATTAACGATTGAGGTGTACGGATTGGCTAAAGATAGAAATGGAGGATAAATTGAAATTACGTAACAAAAGCGTATACATTGAATCTGTGCGCTGTTCGAAACGAAATAAGTTCATTGTTCAATTTGAACTTGAATGTTATAGGTATCGAATTTAAGAACAAAATGGATTAAAACTGTATAACTGTACTGTCTTGACTACACTTGCAATTATACTTATATGATTAGAGGCACACTAGATGTCTGTTTGGTGACTAGCATATACATACCACATACATTGTGTAGTACATAGTGTGAGCATGTAATGCGTGTTTAATTGAAAAAATTTAAATCTTGAATGTGTTGTTTCGTGTACTTGAGGTTTGACGGCAGTGGAAACAATCACTGAAATCATTGAAATCGTGGTTCTTGACTGTCTTCAGGTTGTGCGACTTGTGTAATTTTAATTATTAATTACGTTTATGTACATGTCGTAAAGGCAGAATTGAAAGGATAAGGGATACGTAAGTAAGGAAGCGAAAGGGAAAGTGGTTGAAGTGGAGGAGATGAGAGAGGGAAGTTTTGAGTGCATATAGTCGGAAATTCGTTGAAACC
>JAAXYX010002084.1:0-19067 GCA_036851915.1 Ptenothrix huangshanensis | reverse complement strand
ATTTTGAGCAGTGGAGCACAGGGTGCCGCTGGTTCTCTAATAAACGCCGATGTACTCAGTAGCAACCAGGGACAAAATGCCCGCGCCAATGCGAACGTTCAGCAGAATCAACAACAACCTCTAATCAACGCAGGAATTTTGAGCAATGGAGCACAAGGGGCCACAGGTTCTTTAGTCAACGCCAATATCCTTGGTAACAATCAGGGCCAGGGACAATATAATGGTCGCGCCAACGCTAACGCTAACGTTCAGCAGAATCAACAACAGCCTCTCATCAACGCGGGAATTTTGAGCAGTGGAGCACAAGGAGCCGCAGGTTCTTTAGTAAACGCGAATGTTCTGAATAATAATCAAGGACGAGGAAACCAAAATGCCAATGGGAATCAACAACAACCCTTAATAAGTGCAAATGTTTTGAGCCAAGGAAAAGACGGTGGCCCTACTGGATCCCTTGTCAATGCCGATGTTCTATCTGGAGCAGGTACTGGTGGTGTTGTTGACACTGTCACTGGAACAGTGGGGACAGTAACCGGCGCAGTTGGTGGCGCTGCCAGTGGAGGTAATCTTTTGGGAGGAGTAACTGGCACAGTAAATAATGCTGTTGAAGGAGGAGAAGGAGGTGGTCTTGTTGGAGGTGTTACCAATACTGTTGGAGGACTTTTGGGCTGAGTAACTGGCACGGAGAATAAACACACGGGGTTCATTAAGCATTGATATTGTAAATTAAACATGTTATTAATCAATCTGATTCAACGTTCAAAATTAAACATTAAAAACTAATCGAATAATTGATTGTAATTTTGTACATCCAAGAAAAATATTCGATGATGGAATGAAAACTAATGAAAATATATTTGTCTCTGTCTGTTTCTCAGTCAATTAATCATTAATCTGCTCTAACAATAATTGCACTTGAGAGTTTGTATTTAAATCCTTATTCTTCTATTGTGCTATTGCTTTTCTACTTTCGGATTTTTTGCAATCTTCCATTATTTAAATACAGAATATAAACAACAATGAGGACGAACTTTACTTGTGATCATTAATTTGACCGTTTTAAAGTGCGTTAAAAATGCAAACGAATAAAATTCAAAAATTGGTTGATCGGTTATTAATAATAAAATGTTATTGTAAAACACTATTTCCCCTACATACAAACACATCCTTTACCGACATTCGATGCTTATTATCTACGGTCGGTATAAAATTCAAAAATTGGTTGATCGGTTATTAATAATAAAATGTTATTGTAAAACACTATTTCCCCTACATACAAACACATCCTTTACCGACATTCGATGCTTATTATCTACGGTCGACATCTCGTCATCAACCTACAGTACAGGATGCTCGATATACAGAACGGTGGGAAAGGTGTGAAGGTTGGAAGTGGATGTATTTTCCTTGAGATTTCCTAAAAATTTCAAAACAATAAGAAATGGTAATACAACGAATAGTCGAACGAAGCCATGCGCATAAGACGGTATGGATATCCGTAATAAACTTATAGATATCAACCTTTTAAACTTGGGAGGCTGAGATGAAAGCCTGAACAAGTATTTTAGGTGTTCGAAAGCTTGCTGAATTCTGAAGCTTTTTATGTAAGGTAGCAAAAATTAAAAAAAAAAGTATTTTGGAATAGGGGCTTGTTTGAGAGTTTTTAATCTAAATTGGAACTCTAAAACAAAAATCAGTTAATTGCAATTAGCGTTTGTTAACTGTAATTAGCACACTAATCGTAGAGACGAGTAAAATATTTAAGTTCAATATTTCTAAAAGTTTTCGCAAATTTTCAAAAAAAAACCTCCTTTTTTCATGTGTTTTGAAGCATTTGAAAAATTTGAAAAAAATTTTCGCCACTGTTCACCTTCGTAATCTACTCACGATTACACTTTTCGAAACTTTTGTCTAATCGAGTGCACTATAGGAAAAGATTGTAATGATACTGGTACGCCACACCAAAGATCGTGCATGCGCAATAAATTTTTTGAACTTCAAATCAAAATTACGACCGGTAATTCTCAACCAATTTTAACGAGTAAGGTGTCATTCGAAAGGTAGAGACGAGTAAAATATTCACATAGAGATGACCATGTTTTCGGTTCTCAAAGTTCTTGAAAGTTTTCGTAAAATCTCGTTTTTTCATGTTTTTCTTTGAAAAATTTCAAAAAACAATCTTTGCCACTGTTCACATTCGTAATCTTACATTGTTTACTATAGTAATTAATAGTTTAGTAGGCGTAAATTATTCCATATCGTCGTCGCTGGTAGATGGACATTTGTCCAGATCTTCTGGAATCATCCATATGTGCATCATACACGGATGGAGAGTGTTTGACCATTTTTTGCTTCGGATACGATACCTTCCGTTTATTAGCTGTCGTAGCTGTATGACTTTTCAACGGTTGCTTAGAAAAATTAAGATGAAATTATACAAAATTTTACTACGAATTTCAAAAACCTAGGTAACAAATTAATTTTAACCACATCATGATAAGTCACTAAGCATTTTGGCATAAACAGAATCCGAAGTAAACTTACCGGTGGGACTTTGCTGATTTTCTGCCCTTGGACCTCATTCGGATAACTGAGAAGTAACATCAGTATCATCAGTACAGATATGAGGATGACTGAAAGATAAGTACTACAAGAAATAAAAGTAGGAAATACTCGCATAGCTTTGCAACGAACAAAAATTTTAGGCCAAAATGCAGTTCTGAATTCCAACTAGCTCAGCATTCTGAATTGATTGATTCGTATACAATCTATTTAATACAAGCACTAATTATATATCAGAGGTGATTCACAGTATAAATGAAAATTAGCTGTTCGGTGTTCATTTATCAATAGTTTTTAAACAGTAAATATTTGTCATTACGATTTGGCTGGATGTGTTATTGGCATCTCTTTTTGTCATAGGAGTTTGAATTCAATTAATATAATTATATACATAGGNTCAGCATTCTGAATTGATTGATTCGTATACAATCTATTTAATACAAGCACTAATTATATATCAGAGGTGATTCACAGTATAAATGAATATTAGCTGTTCGGTGTTCATTTATCAATAGTTTTTAAACAGTAAATATTTGTCATTACGATTTGGCTGGATGTGTTATTGGCATCTCTTTTTGTCATAGGAGTTTGAATTCAATTAATATAATTATATACATAGGTACGAAAAGTGTCAACTGTCAAATAGTAAGAGAACTGCTTTAACAGTCAGTTCTCATTCGTATCAATACGGTACGTCTGAATAGTGAGCTTTATTTATTTCAAGAGATAGAGCACGAAACCATACGATGGTGATGGTAATGGTAGCAACTAGCAAGCACTGACTTTATCCGCGTTATTACTGGTGTTGTACGTTGTACCGTGCAACCGAGCTTAAGTATGTAATTATTACGCCGTTGTCGTTAGCACCATCAATCGTCGCATCTGTAATTATATCAGCTTCGCATGGACAATCATTAGTGACGACGACAACTGAAAGAGCTGAAAGACAAAATATAGTCTTTTAAATTGCCATTCATTTATTAGAAAGACAAAAATTATCATGTCAAAAAATAACTAAACAGCGAACAGTCATGCATTGTTGAATGAATAACATGGAAAAATAGGAAAAAATGTACCTGCTCTATTCATAAATGCTGAGGTCATGCATACATAAATTACAATATTATTGTTGTGGTTAATTTATGCAACATGTACTTCCTATTCTCGATCTTCCTGCAACTAGGAATGACACATCGAAAAATCGAAACCGAAACAACAATAACGCTATTTCTGATGAAAGTACATATTATGTAGCTGTTGATGACGAAAGTACCTACATAGCTGATGATGATGAAAAAATGATAATTTCTATGCATCGAACTCGAGTCTTAACGGGAATTATGGGCTTGATCTTGATCAATTCAGCTTTTCAAATATCGGAATTTTTATAACGGCACAAATTAAAACCAACCAAAAGTCAAAAATAGTGTGGAAAATGCGCACTACGATCATTTACCTTTTCACTCTAGATCAAATCACTTTATTTCCGCGATTATTATAAGAACTGACAAACTAACTTTTACGCAATTTTAGCCAATTCCGTCATCAATCCACTTAATCTGCGTTAGCTACCTTAAAATATTTCGACTGTTTAAGGAAAGGAGAGTACTCAGAGATTAAAAGATTTACACTTTATCATTTGTTTAAATAAAGAAAAATGAAAGTTCAAGACAAAGCGTTGGTTTTAGTTGGAATCACGTTACTTTTCACTAGCATAAAATCAATACAGAAAGTTAACGGACAAGCGAAAAAAGAAAAGCTTCTTTGTGACCGGATTGCTAACCAATGTCGAACAAGTTGTCAAACCTATTGGGACGAATGTCATCCCCAACTTCTTGGTGGACCAACGAATGGGTTCACTCAAAAGGCGCCGATGAAAACCACTCCCTCATCGCCCATTGCGTTTCCCGTATTCGGTCTGAATGGTGACGTCATTCGACCTGCGGCTTCAATGGAAGTAATTAAGTTTTACCTTTTTGTATCCATTTAATAATTCGTAATTAACTATAACAAATTGATAAACTTGCTAATTGTTATGGTACAGCTACAGTGTAGTCAATACAGAGACGACTGTCATTTGACCCGCCCCTGTTGCAAAGGATACAACTGTAGGTACAGTGCGGATAATCCTGGAGTTGGAAAGTGCTTTTAACAATAATTACAGATAATTCTTTTTTTGTAGTGCATTGTGATTACGTAGCTGTTGTGAAAAAGTGTTAATGTAACTAAATATAAAATTAATTCAATTACTCTTTTTGTTAATATAAACTACAATTTAATCATATTTAAACTTAAACCATGTAATTATGTAATGTATATATCATTACATTACATCACACTTGGATCAATAGTAGTGAGTTTACAAAATCTAGAAGATTAACACTTTTTTATTGATGTACATTGCAAGTAAGTGTGTTTTTACTCTAAAAGTATGCAGAAAGTTGAAGTTAACGCAGGTATATTTACGTCCATTCTCATTTTTTGTAATTTATTACATCATGTATAGCCTATAGTCTATAGGCATACATGAACAGAGGGATTTGAATAAAAATAACTCAACAGATAAAACTATGATGTGCTTTCAATTTCAAAGCAGAAAACGTTTTTCAATTTATTTTCATAATTATATACCCACAGTAATGAGCGCCGAAATATCAGAGGCGAAAAACGAAAATCACTGATAAGCATTAATGCAAATCCGTGCATACGGATTCCATTTCCCGACGCATACCAAAGCTTATTGCTAATATTTAATAGGTTTCATCCAAGAATTCACAAATGGAGTAAAAGTACGAAATGTCAGAAAACGTTGCTATACTGAAATCATCATTACTTACTAAACAATAATAAATAATGACAATGACTATGCGATTGCACTAGTAAATGGAGGCAGTTACTGCTAGCAGCCAACCATGCGGTTTGTAATTACATTCATTTACTACTAGGAAATGATTAAATGGAAAATGCAATTTATAAGCATTTAAGCCCATTTTACAGTCATAGCAGTCTAACACTGTTCAGGTAAAGCAGATAACTTAGATAACACTTGTGCTATAACAAACAAATATTTACATGCTATGGAATTAATTTTAATATATCACAGTGTCAGCATTAATACCAGCTCTGTGACGAAGAGCACATGTTGACAACACATTTACATATTTATTTATATTATATACTGGCGATAAAATAATGATACGCGTACAAAATTGTGTTTACTTTACACAGTTCCATTATTTACCTTTCACCTACCCTACCTTTGTTTCATCAACGCATAGACAATAACTAATTATTCTCTTGAATTATCCTAATGGTGTGACGTATTAATGTGCTACGATGATTAAATCATACCAAAGTAAACAATCCCAAAATTGAGTTATCAATTACAGACTTTCATTCAATGTACTAAAATGGCATTATTCCGCAAAAGATTTCCGCCAGCTCAGGAATTTGATCAGACCATGGATTCAGACATCTGAACTTCCAGTTTCCATTTATATTTATAGAAGAATGTTCAATTAATCCGTCTGTGTCCGAACTGATTGCCAAAATGCATTACTTCTACTACCTATGCAATATTTACTAATACTTAGGTAGGTATATGTGCATATTTTATGCTCTAAACTCTAATTTAGTAATGACAAATTCTATTCAGTGTATAATTCAGCTTCAGTTCGTGATCAACTTTGTGTGTAGTGAACACACAAAGCTGGGATTTAAATAATTTGTATTACTGAAAACTAGTTGTTAAAATTATAGTTAAAATTGGATTCAAATTCTTAGTACAATGGGATTTAATTTTGTAGTTCCGATTAACCTTGTAAGTAAAATTTATAAAAAACTGCACTGTTTATACAATTCCGCATTTTCAATCATTAGTTTTACTTAAAGTAATCGAAATCATTTTGTAATTAGCTTGTGTAATTTTAATCGCAGATTTTTGAAGCCGTCCTTGTGTCTCTTCAGGCATGTGCCATAACATTCCATCAAGACACTATCGATGCGGTTTTCTTAGGAGTGATTGCAACGTACTTTCTGTTTTCCATAGTGTGGTTGTTCTATTTAAAGAAACCTGGCCGCAAGTTTCAACTGGAAGTAAGCCATTGTAAATCCTTGGAAAAATTGATAATCATTTATCGTATTGCAAAAAATAGTTAATTAATTATAATGAAATGTTACATCCTTACGGAGTACTAAATAATAATACATATGCAGAATAGTTAAGTGATTAATGGTGCAGAAAATATACATATACATAAAATTATTAATCACAAATTCTTATTTCAGATCCGAATATTCCGCGGTTTGCAAGGTCTAGCTATTATCATTATTGGGGGAATTCTCATTTATGACTCAAAGGCAATTGAGGATCCGGTGGAATGCTTTGACATCGAGAGCTCACTTGGAATAGAATGTCGAAAGTTCGTCCCTAAATTGGTTATTGGGGTATAGTGACAATGATTTGCACACTGACTACCTTACATGAAAAGCTAATAAGTTATCATTACAAAATATGTAATTAATAATTTATAATTAATTTATAATTATATAATTTCGCGTCTCGCGTCTCGTGTACATATGTACATAGCAAAAGACAGTAATCATAACCCTACAGAAAAAGATGTGACTACGGAAGAATGTTACTCATCTAAAGCCGCACTCTCTGTATATATTCTCTATTTTTCAGATTTTAGCCATTCTCAACGCCCTTGTGTACTTCATCAATCCTTGCCGTCAGACTTGTGACAGTAACAATAATAAACTTGAAGATGTTGCTATCGAGGACAGAAATAACAAGCAAAATGCCGGTAGTCATCAAATATTTGGTTATACAATAGGCAGACAAAGATCGGATTCAAGTTCAACATCCAGAAAACGATCACAATCGGTTCCAAGTATATGGCAGAATAATCCTTATTTACAACACAATCCCAACGAATTTTACCAAAAACGCCGTTCTATAAATATCCACTGTCCCCCAGGAAATAATAAGTATAACGTGTATATGCCTTTCGGAGCGAAATTTCAACCTCGACAGTCAGTGGATACTACAGTAGCGGCAGCGGCAGTTTATCCATCACAGAAACCGGTATCAATGGCTACGGCGCTTCCCTTTCCAGTGAAACAGCCAAAACGACACAGTTACGTCGGGGATGGATTAGGTATCGGCGGAAGACAAGGTCAAGGTTTTGATCAATCACCTGCAATGTCTAACTACGACAAATATCATACGTGAAATCATTTCTGATATTTAATTTCGACATCATAATGAAGTAATTAATGTTAGCGCTGATTACAACATGAAAACAAGGCTAGTTTTAAATTAGTTGATAATGAATTTTAGGCAGAATATTGTTAGCAACAATAAAGAAGTACTATAAATAATTTGAGTTAGTATTTTTTGTCCAGGGTCTGTAGCTAAACTTGAAAAAACACTTTAATGTGACTGATTCGTTTCCATTAATATGATCACAATGCTAAATTTTTCTGATTATAATATAACTGCATTATACCATATTTGATTGTGATTCAATTATTCATATTATTTGGTTATAATCAAAAATATTTTGGTTGAACAATGTCATTCACATATTTAATAATTGCATAAAATGGGCGCTTGAGAATAGGACCTTCAGCTTTCCGCGAAGTAAAAGCCTGTGCAAAGCAGATTAAAAAGTATTAATTTCAAGATTCAAATTAAGAATTGAATTTGTAATAACTGTAATTTTATTTATTACCGAATTTTCTTTTACGGAATACTCACCATTTTAATATTTTCAAATGATGATCATCGAATCGCATCGTCGTCATTAAAGTTACTTTTTAGTTTTTCCACGATTCTGACTTGCACCATTTGCCGGCAAAACCACAGCTAGTGAATCGAAGAAACTATTTTCGTCCATGCCACCGGACACAGGTTCCTGCTTTGATTCCGAATCTTCTTGTGGTTGATGACTAAACTTACTAATTATGTAGGCTTTTCCATCAGATAGGAAATCTTCAGCATCATCCCTAATTCTGGAAGGATTTAAAAATGCTCTTGCTCCTTCCACCACTTTGTCTAATTCCCCAGCAGTATTTGTATGAACACGGCTCATGAGTTCTTGAATAAAACCCAATATTGGCAAACCATCGGTATAGGTAGGAAATAAACAACTTGCTGTCAAGACGAGAACCACGATCATTGTTCTGGTGTAAAGCATAATTATTAAAATTTTATTTCTATCGACAATGACAATGGCTGAGGTACAAAAACTTGTAACTGCAATAATTATAATCCGATATATTTCAAAACTTTCTGATTATAATATAATAATTATAAATTCAGAAACAAAACCAATCTTTCTCACGCCTATAGTTTAACAACACAATACTGTCAATTCTAATCGCAAGTATCGTAAGCAATTACCACGATGTCTCACGCCCTTTTCAATTCAACCTCTATGTACGTTGTAATAGTTATTAAAATGAATTAAATAATTAGAATTATTAAACTCGGTAGCAATGAATATATTTGTCTGAGAGCTACGGCTTCATATAAAACTCCTGATTCATCCTGAGCGACAAACAATTCTCGTAATAATTATGTAAATTGTAATAATAATGATACTGTATTATTCAATAATACTTCGTAACATTACAAGGGCGCAGCTATAGCAAGTATGTCGAACTAAATACTATATAATTAGTGTACGACAGGTTAAAAAACAAACACGAATAACTATAAACATATAATTAAAGTGCAGGAGTAGAGTGATGACTGATAAATCGATCTTTCTTGATTTAGATTTTGGAAGGAAGATGATGATGAATTGGTGCCTGAGACTGGATATCATACATATGTATTTTTTATATCCTATCATTACCAAGTTAAAGAATGTACCTGAATTAATTAAACAAAAGTAATCATAATACAAGGAATCCAAACATCAAATCCCACGAACTGAAACCATTATTATGACAAGATCATGTTTCCATAACACATCATAATCACGATCACTATTCACCATACTTGTGCCCGTAAGTATTGAATTACTTTTGAACAACATTTTGTTACTTGCAGCGATGCTAAATGTATAACTGCGTGGAGGTAAACTATACCTACACATTCAACTATAATTATACACCCTTCAGGGCATCTACTACATTCTACGTGTCTAACTAATAGTAAGATTACATCGATCTCATCAAAGTACTCGAAAATAACCTCCCAAAGACTCAAGTATCTCAATAACATGTTTTTCTTGGCATCCTTAAGGCCACAATGTTTGCATTGCATTGCATCGTCAATATCATTTAAATGTAGAATAGGTACATCTTTTGGCAACCTTCTTTTCTGACCTGACTCCAGTTACACCTCCAGTTTCAGTTTTCAGTACTAGGTTAGTTGTCTGCAATCAGCAGCTATGGCTATCGCCATGGCTCTGATCCAATTTTCCTTTTTTACAACCTTTACCATTCGACACGACCTCGAATTGCTCGATATGACTCTTTTGTTCTCGACCTCGAATTCTCCAACAACACATTTAAACACATCATGGGATTTCATCAAAGGATATACAAATTACAAGGACACTGATTGTGAGTATGAGTGGATCGTGTACCCTTCAATTCATGAGTTACAACAACAGGGTACAGTACAATAATGGAGCTGTGTAATTTATAGGGACAAGGATATGCTCCATGCTTTAAGTAATTATACTCTCCGAACTGAATTAATTACAATATTTTGTGTTCTTGTACTCGTTAAATTAAGAAAATAGTAGTTGTAACAAAAATACAAAGTAAGAATTACACATCAATTTGCAAGTCCAGAAAACTTTCAGTTGATTATTAGACATTAAATTAAGTAGGTAAATTACCCACGCTAACCATACATATAAACGAAGGCTAAGAAGAAGACATATAAAAACATTTCAAGTTGTTGTAATTAATTATGTGTGGCAATATCATTACCAATTCCAGACTGCTGATGCTAAATTCCATAATAATTTTTAATTATCGCGTTAGCTTGAGAAAGCAAGCTGTTCAGTATTTTGTATTAGATAAAAAAAGTTATTACAAGTAATGTGTAACGAGAACCTGAATACTAGTACATACTAGTGATAACATAGTGTAAATGTTTGTCTGTAGGTAGTTAGCATCAACAAATAAATCGTGGATTAACAAGCATTTTTCCTAACCGTTGGCATATTACCATTTTACATAACAGAGACAAAAGTGTCAACGTTTCAACTTTATTTGTAATTATTAGCAAACTTTGAGTTGACTAAACACTTACTATAGAGTAAATCAAACTTCGTGCTTGACTTAACAGACTTCCTTCATAGATAAGATTCCAAGTATCCGTATGCAGTATGTACTCAACTTAACGTAATTACACATGGCACATTCCACGCACATATAACAGTACCATTACATAGAATGGTGGTTCACTGTGATACAGCATCGAAGTAAATTAATGGCGATAACGCGAAGCATCTTTTTAATCTTTTGTCATTATCCTTTATTTCCGAATAGTTCACCAAACAAGACAATCTTAAATTTAATCGTACTTTCAAAAAAACCCGAAGCTACAACAAAATGGAAATGTACTCGCTTCATTAAATCATTACTCCACTGGTCTACTATAACTAGAAACTCAAAAAGTAATCATAATATTTATTAATAAAGAGCAATAGCTGAATTCAGTACTTGGTTTGTCTTGTTAAAGTAAGGCTGCACTGTGGGCCAAAGAGTTAGTCCCTTCCGCCACTCTGTTCCAAACAAATGAAGAAATAAAATTAATAAATTATAATAATGAGCAATAGGAAACAGCAAAGTAACAATGACTTAGCTGGAATATGCAAATCCCAAAGCCAAAGTGGGAAACCAGAAAAGATGTGAACCAGTAAATTAAATTATGCTTATGACGATGACTTCTGTGTATGCAAAAATTTGACTAGAAATAAATGCCTATGAATTAACATTTTACCTTCTCTTGAGTGCAGTCCCGAGCAAGATGACCAGGCTGGCCACAATTGTAGCAGGAGCCTCCTTGACGTCTTCCACCACCTGATGAACCTGAAGGACAATCCCGAGCGAAGTGACCAGTCTGATTGCAGTTATAACAGGTACTTCCTGAGGAATTGCGATTAGAATATCCTCCGCCACCATAGCCTCCACCGCCACCGGATTCGGTGCACTCACGGGCAAAATGTCCGCTCTTGTTACACTTGTAACAGACCGAATCTGAAATTAACCAAAAACGCTAAATATTAAATCCCTGCATCCACAACTCTACATAAAAACACTATCATTCCATTCCATTGCATACAATGCGATATCGATGACACCATTAACGCTACAATGACACACATAAAATCGAAAAAAAAATAATAGCATGTTTTAACAATTTAATTCAGCTGTTGTGGTTTACCTCCACCTCCACGTCCTCTGCCACCGCCACCACGGGAATATCCTCCACCGCCACCATCCCCACCGTCACTGCACTCCCGAGCAAAGTGTCCTGAAAAAATTATCATAAACACAAATTAATAACAAGTACGCATAATAATTATAACTACACCGCAGCTATAATCTATCACGTTCACGCGGTTAACCTTCCATAATTCAATTCGACTAAATCTAGCATTCGATCAATACGACGAGAAGCTAAGGACCAGCCAATAGTCATAACTCAACAACATAAAAAAATAGATATGCGTCATAATTGGGTGAATCATGGACGCAATGGTAAATGCGAGGAAATGCAAGGCACAGTAAAATGCACCAACAACCAGCCAACCCATGCCATGCCAATGCAATACAGGATGGAGTGACAAAAGTGGAAAGTCCACAACACAAAAATGCAAAATGGCAAACAATACCATTACCTAATGGCCCTCGAAACCCTACCACTAACAACTAACAATAATTCACAGAATACGAAACAAAAATACAAAAATCCTAAAACCATGAACTAACATACTAAATAACACGAAAAAAGTAATATTTTATTCAAAAATTACGACTTACCCGGCTTGTTGCATTTGTAGCAAACGGAAGAACTCATTGTTACTTCTGTACTTTTCCTTTACGTAAACTACTGGAATGGAATGGAATCGACGATTTCCAACGACCTACTACTGTTCTTCCTTCACTTCCTCCCACTGGACACAATCCTGGATGAAAAACGGAGAAAAATGTTTAATTATATAAATCGAACATGTACAGTGGTAATTCAGATGAATTTGACCTGAATTACTAGGTTTTTACCACTGAATTCGACTTTAAATGTGAGGAATTGCTCGACTTACCCGAAATTCTACCTCCTAACACCGCCACAGAAACTGCGAACTACGACTCACGATTCCATTGGTATCAATGTAACGCTCTCTGCCTCGTCTCCTTTCTTCTCCCTTTCTGCCTGCCTTCGCCTTCTCGAAAGTAAGTCAACGTGGTCAATGCTTCCTCAAGCCGTGTAATTCCATTTTCCACCGCCGAGCCACCGTTGGCGGTTAACCATCACAACTCAACCCGCGAATGACGAGCGGCAACTTCTATTCTGGCCAACTGCTCCGTCCTCCTCTGTAGTGACAGGACCGGGAACTTGCCACGCAGAAACGAGAAGCGTGTAGAAGCAAACGGATGTATGTGTCCTGGTGTTTAGTGAGCAGGAACTTTTATCCATCAGCGTGTGTGGAGGAAAGATAGCCATTTTTGCATTTAGAAGAGATACTCGATTGCACGAAGAAGGAATGTAGACATGCATGACTCAACACGAAGCGGACTCCATGAGCGAGCGTTGCAGATACGTACGGCATGGCAGGACAATCGAGCTGAGCTGAACGAGTGCGAGTGTGGAGTGGTTGGAGTGAAGGTAATGAAGCGCAGGACGGGATGAAGCAAAGGGAAAGCTTTTGAGGGCAAGACGACGATCAGCGTGCAGGTTCAGACTTGTCGCGTCAGGCTCGGCTCGGCTCTCTGGTCTCGTCGTGCATGTGGCTCCGGTAGCCAAAGTCCCCGCTTTCAAAACAATCTTCGATCGATTCTTCCAACTCTTCTCCTTCTACTCTATGGCTCTCCCGCCTGCAAATCATTCCCATTTATGGCTTTCTGCCTGTGGATTTTCAGTATGTCATTTCAATTTCTCATTCGTAGTATCCCTGTCCCAGGTTTTTATTTCACTATAATCAGTATATTGTTATTGTTACTAGTTACTACATAGCCATATGCCGCCAATATTGCCATTGCTATGATTATACGTAAGCTACGTAATTATATTAATTTTTAATTATTTATTAGGCAGCCGGAATACATAAAATCAATGCAAACTTTAATCAGTGGTTTTATCCTGTAGTTAAGCTTCTAGCATATGCACATATAGAAAACTCCGAAAATTCAAAAAATTAACAGAAGTATGCTTTAAACGCTTTAATTGCATAGCATAATGTATTTCAAACACGCATAATCATTGACTAATCTCTTTGGCTTGACAAAAGCTCGAAAATATAGGTTAATTAAATGAACGAATGATATTAAAAAATCCGATGCTTTTATTTTTGAGATTTTTGGGTTTGGTGAACATTGTCTGTTAAATATTCAGTTTATATGTATGTAGTTAGTTAGGTTAGGTCATTAGCTCTTTGCCCCTTTCAATTCCGCTCATGAAATATTTACGAAAATGATTTTTTTGTAGAAAAAAATGTATACATAGTTAGTATATAATCGTTGAATAAAGAGCGTAATTTCTGCATAATGAAGAAGTAACGCGTAAATGAAAAATGCATAAACTTTGCATAATCGAACCTCCAAAATTACATGATCTGGAAAAATGTGAGAAAAGCGATTTGCGAAAAAACAGTTACTTAACTATTTTATTACAATCGTTTTTTCACCTACCTATTTTATATTTTACATAATTCTAATAGCCGTTGGACGTGGAATTTGAGATTAGTTACTATTATTAATTTTAAGACAACCAAAACGTAATAATTTTTTTTCAATACACAAATTTTATTCCTTTCAGCTCCAAAATGTCAAAAATAATGCCTGTTTTGATTTTTCAAAATGCAGAAGTGCAAATAAAATGCTTTATGGGCCGGAAAATGCTGAATTAATCCTCTTTTGGAGTTCAAAATGTTTTTAAAAATCGGGTTTGTGATAAAAAGCAATGCTATTGCATAACGCTGAAAAAGATGAAAAAATGCTGATTTTTTTTTGTTTCATAAAGTACTTCGAAAAACATTTCAAAGTTCAGGTTGACGGAAACTATAATGTATTTATTCCTTTTGGATCAGTTGGCTAAAAGTTTATGCAAGTGGAAATGGAGTCCGAAAATGTTAAAATGATGCTTTTTAGGATTGAAAGTGCCAAAATAATGCGTTTTTGAGTTCAAAAGACTTTTAATGCTTTTTTGCTTTTTGCGAAAATAAAATTACATTTCATGGATAAGTAGGCTACCAAAGGCTTAAAAAACTGACGATCACCATACAAACGCTTTGAAATGATTTTATTGATTGTGATACTTAGTCTCACCTAATGCAGAATTAAGGGACGACGATTAAATGTGCTTGAAATAGGAATCTACTCTGAATTACATTCCTTCTCTTCTGCTTCCTTTACGTGGTGCGTAATTATACCTTAGGGTATTAAAATTGAATTATTATTTGATGGGTGACTGAAGAAATAACGTGTGAATTTGAAATCAATATAATTCCATATTATGTGCATTATATATGGCGCAAAATATTGCAAAACTGGAAAAGTATATAACAAGACCTGAAGAATACAGAATTATCAATTAGCTCAACGCAATTACAAAAGTAAGAAAAGGATCAAGTTGACTACACTCAGATTTTTTTGGACAAGTCATCTTAGAAGACATGTTTTATTAGAACATTGACTAATTCTACATCATTTGTGCAATTCATTTTTATTCTTGGAATTCCCATTCTTTCTAGTCCAATCAACAACCGACTGCAACCAAAAACTTTTTAAATTGTTTTCACAACTCCTTAAACAAACGTGAAACAATTGCCACGCATTTATATTTTCAAATGCAACGATGCCGTTTCTCAGGCGGATGACGACTAAATCGTACGATTATAAAACAACACGATCACGACGCACCCGATTAATTATCCTAAGGCAATAAAACGACTGCTTGTGCTTATCGGGAAGGGCAATGCAATCATGCAACTACCAATACAACAATTGACTGTTCAAACAAATATCATACCGCAATACTAATTATGTATTACAGCATATAAAGCATAACTTTACTACCTATCTATACCTGAAAGCTAAATTAATACCTACTAAAAAATAGTAAACCAATATTATTTAAGACCACATGAATCTGAATGTAATTACCTACACCGAGAATAAAAATTAGTATAGTTCCTTTCGTGCAACGTAAGCATGTATGCAGTTATACAATTGAGCTATTATTATGCTAACGATGTATTTTCATTGCATAACATACACAAATACAGTAGGGGTGAATTTCATTGTATCTTATGATGCAATCTTATATAAGTCTGCACAGTTTGGATAACTCTGAGATTTGAAAAAAATCGCAAAATAGAAGGGTATTAGGTTGTTAGTATTAGTGCAAACTGCAAAATATTCTCGTATTAGTAAGCTGATTGAGTGAAAATCGATAATAAATCATTAAATTTCGAATAGTACTGATTACAATCGAAAAAAGTGGTGTTGTCATAACTTGTCATGTTTGCTATTATTGTGCTTGTAGCAGTAATTGTAATATTACTGTCAATTTTGTTCATCTCGAACAAGAGGCCACATAAAGCTCCTCCAGGTAAAAACTTTGACTTGCTGTTCAAAAATCGTTTAATCAATTTAAGAGAGATGTGCCAGGATCATAGAGTAATAATTTAGACTTCTATCAATATTAGTGTTTGATCATGACAATATCGTGGGTGGATAAGGCCATAGACCTTAACCACCCTTGTTATTATTTTCATGATAAAACACTGTACTGATACAAGTTCAAACTGTTACTCTCTGATGCTGGCACATCTCTTATAATCTTTGTTAGCATACGGTGTTATAGACGCTATGACAATTTCCTCAGATTTATACGATATTCGCGGAAGAATTATGGAGTTATAATTACATACTATCAGGGAGCTTTCAGGTTTAGTTACTGAGAAAAAAATTATCCCATAACGTTCTTTAACCTTTTGGGCTCGAAGCGTGCAAATATAAACTAAAAAATCACGCTACTGCGGGCCTGATAATGCAAATTTGCATTTAAAATAACAAACAATACAGACCTGAGAATGCAAATATAAACTGAAATAATTCGTAATCGAGGGCCTGATACTTTAAATCTAAACTGATTCAGTACGTTACTGAGGTCCGAAGCATGCAAATTTAAACAATTCCATTATCATTGCCTCCATTGCAAAGTCTTAGTAAAAAAAGAAATAAAAAAATTAAATCCGGTTGTTTACTGATTTCCATTATTGTTTAATCCGGCTTTCACCGGTTGCCTTCGGCAACTATTATTGGTGCACAAATGATCTGTCGTACTTTAAAAATTCGCTCTCAGGTTTGTATTGTGCAGTATCCGGCTTTCACCGGTTGCCTTCGGCAACTATTATCGGTGCACAAATGATCTGTCGTACTTTAAAAATTCGCTCTCAGGTTTGTATTGTGCAGCATAATTGTCGAGCCCAAAAGGTTAACTTCTTTGTAAGAACTACGCACAGTTCATATTTAATTTAACGAGGATAATTAATAAATAATTTTTTCGATCAGGTCCATGGGGGTTTCCAATTCTAGGTCACCTTCCCCTGATGGGTGACAACCCTGCCAAGGCATTGGTGAAATGGGGAAAAATTTATGGGCCAATCATTTCTGTCCGATTTGGAAGCTTTAAGTAACTACGTTTATTTTAGTTTTCTTTGTTTTACTAAAATGCACTGATATAGAATCTTGCTAAGTTACATAACGTTATGTTACTTGAATTGTAAATGGTAATATTAAATGTGAAGGGTAGCATATTAGATACACCTTTAGTCACACACGATTCAGTGAAAAATGATCTTGTTCTTTTAGCACGGTTGTTTTTAACGATATCAAAAGTGTTAAAGAGGCATCTAACTTACCTGCATTGAGTGGGCGGAAAGAAATAAGCCATTTCCATGAAGCAACAGAAGGAAAAGGTAATAAAGAAAAGCCATGATTATATCCTTTAGTCATTGCATAAATTTGAATTTGATCTAAATTAATTTTGAAATGTTAAAGGAATAATATTTGGATCTGGACCTTCAGTCTATGAGCAACGGCGATTTGTTCAGAGAACCATGAAAGAATACGGACTTCGAAGTGGCAACACTGAATTGGAAACAGTAATGCACTCAGAGATTTCCGAGTTACTCAATACATTCAAAGCCAATAGTGGACAACCGATGAGAATTCATCATGTATTTAATCTGGGCATGGTTAATGCCGTGACCATGAAAGATTATGGACTTCGAAGTGGTAACACTGAAATGGAAACAGTAATGCACTCAGAGATTTCTGAGTTACTCAATACATTCAAAGCCAATAGTCGACAACCGATGAGAATTCATCATGTATTTAATCTGGCCATGGTTAATGCCGTGTGGTTAAGTGTAACTGGCAAAAGATTTGAACATGGAGATAGAAATTTGAACAGCTTAGCAAAAATTTGCTCCAAGTAAACTTACTTTTGAAAATATTTTTTTAAATAAATATGTAAGTTACACTAATTAGTATATAAAAAGTACCACCTATAGTGAAAAAACTAAACAAGCGTAAACAAGATATGGTGAATTTTAGATGTATTCTAAAGGCGTTCATAATTATACTGATTACATGTCAGGCTTGTGGCGTTTCCAATGCACCAGTTTTTACGATGTAGGAGTTATTGCAAGCAGTTAAAAAATTTATGTTAAATTCATCATTTTTTTGTAAATTATTATTATAGAATATTAGAAGTCCCAGCAGGGTTCGCGCAGTTCTGCTTCTTCATGCCATGGTTGACAAAGCTACTGCCAAATCTATCTGGGTACAATAAAGGACTAATGGATTTCAAACAACTAATCGATTTCATGCAGTCTCAAATTTCCGAGCTGACGACCACCCGTGTCAAAGATCAACCCAGGAATTTGACTGATGCCTACAGTGATAAAGTGGAAAACACTACGGATGAAAATTCGAGCTTTCTTCCAGCCAAAAATTTCCTACCGTTTGCTATCAGTGATTTATTCCTGGGAGGAATCGACACTACCAGCACTCTTTTGGAATGGGTAATGGCTTTTCTAGCTGTACACCAAGACGTTCAGAAAAAACTGCAGAAAGAAATATTTGAAGTTACGGGGAACACTAGGGCTGTGAGCTTGACGGATCGTTCCATGATGCCTTACACTGACGCAATTATTCAAGAAACACTTCGAAAATCCACCTTTGTTACTTTTAACTTGGGAAAGGAAGCCTTGGAAGATACGCCTTTTCGTGAATACGTCATCCCC
>JAAXYX010002083.1:0-19068 GCA_036851915.1 Ptenothrix huangshanensis | reverse complement strand
AAATCCAGTGAAGCCTAGCTGGACCATATCAGGGAAATGCCTCATTATTATGCATCTAGCCATTTCTGGACGTGCCTCATTTTGACTCTTAACCCGCGATATGCATAAGGAGAATGAGAGATGTGTTCTGTCATGATTTACACGTTTTCGTTTTTGTACTATTGGTATTTTTATGCGCTAGGCCAGCTAAAGGATTCGGTGTGAAAGGCTATATAACCTCAATACAGACATCTGGTAAAATCAAAAGCTGAAAAAATTTCCAAAACAGGAATGTGCGCCGAATCCAGGCATTTCAGGAAACAGACAATTGTGAGTCCCTTATGTTAATTTCGGGCTATTTTTACAAATGCTATAACCCCGCACAAAAATTGCAAAAATTTGGTGAAAAATGTAAAAAAATAAGATCAAAAGAATTATTAATACAAAGACAATTTTGAATGAGAAGGGGAATCAACATGTAATTTTAAACTGCGCGAAGGGCGTTTTACTATTTACTTTGAAGAATTTTCAATGTATGTATTATATTGTTTCATAACCATAAATTAAAATTTATTAATTTGAGAGAGTGCAATGTAAAGCCTACCTTAAATTGTACTAATTATGCTGTTACGATAAGCACCTTTTCAAAGTTGATGTTGATGGATTGTCATTGTTCTGCATTGTATGTATTGTATTGTGTATGTATATTGTGAATTGCAAAGGGTGCTTGATATTAAAAATAATTATTATATTTGCGTGTGAGCTATCGGTATTAAATGCGATCCGGAAGCTGTTGCTGTTGATATACATTGCTGATACTGATGCTGCACCGTTGTTGTAATAAAACTCGAATCGATACCGTCGTCCTGAATACAACGCTTTATTTATCGACTTAATTCCTGTGCCACCTTCTTACACTCTTACACTCACTGTTTGATAAAACTACACCACTCCACTTGACTAGTTACTTGCAAGGCAAGTTATAATTCAGCAGTATTAACATTTCTTTAGGTGAAGGAGATCAGCATCATTGTAGGTGCAAATCTAATATGTACAAACAAGCTACAATCATAAAAGACTAATAGGAAAACTAGTAAGCACTAGGTATTTATCAGTTTTGACTGGATTAATGTGCCAAGATTAGCGAAAGTAGTAAAAATGGTTAATACGGTGAAGCAAGTTGGATTGAAATATTTGCACATTATACTCTCCTTGTATTGAAGCACATTATGTCAGTAAACGGACGCATTGCAACGTTGTTCCAGTTTTAATGCTTTCAAAACAATGTCAAGTGAGTGGAATTTTTGTTCAAGTTGATTCTATGGTTATTTTTGTTTTATAATAAAATAAAATGAAGAATTTGCAATATTAAATTAACATTAAAAACAAATTGAAGATTCAAATTTAGATTAAAATAAATTTATTAGGCTCAGCTTTGGACAGTAGAGGATCTGCGTATAAACTCAAATCTCAAATCATTTAATTCAAATTTCATTAATTATTCGAATTTCGAATACTGCACTAGAGTAGAAAACAATAGGATTTGCTTAGAAGAATCCATTACCCGCTAACGTAATCGAATTTGAAATTCCATCGAATCTGAAATTGAAAATTGTTTGAAAATTGAAACAAAGATAAAGCATTGCATTTAATTTGATTGCTTCTAGGAATTCAGTGAAGTGTAATTTACAAATTGTAAAACATCCGTTCTACAACTAAAAATATATAAACTGCGAGAAAAGAAAAGAAATCAGAAAGGAGTTATTTTGGTACTTCTTTGCCGTTATGCGAATTAAGGAAAAAATTTACGGAAAAATTGAAACTCTTTTTGAGTGAGCGCCTAACTGTGGCCGGTGCCCTAAATGTGACCACCCCCTTAATTTTGAAGAAGGAAACTTGACAAAACATCCGAGTTTGCATTTTTTTTAATAGAATTCACAATGAACTATCTAACCAAGTTGTACTTTGGTATTTCAAAAATACCCTTCTTTGAAATCAATGGGGTGGCCACAATTAGTGCAATAATTAAGTAATTACCTTCATCACCGCCTTTACGGCCTCACGCAACGACGCAACTCAGGCTAAAGCTTAAAGCTAAAAATCTTATCAAAACTTAATTACTTCATTTGCCCACAGACATCCTTGCATGAATACTAAAAAGCGCGAATTCAAATTACCTGATAATGGATGCAGACAGTGAGAAGGAGGAAATAAGTGCATCGGAGGACGAAGGCAATGCAAATCGAAATGGTCAGGAAGTTCGTCTCAGTGACACGGGGGAGGAAGAGGAAGATGAAGAACTTTCAGCAGTGGACACAGATGCTGAGCAAGATACGGATGCTGCAGATACCAGACCGGATACCGATAATGGAACTGAAGAAACAGAAGCTGCGTTAGATACAGCAGACAAAGTAACATCTTCAGGCACCGAAGAAGGTGAGGGTCAAGGTAAAAGTCGTGCGTCCACCCTTGGTACCGATGCGAGTGAATCCGAATTCGGGGGTGAGAGCCAATTGCCAAGTCAAGAAATGCGTCATCCAACGTCAGGTACTACGACCATCAAGAGCGAAGACGAGGAAGATGAAGACTATGGTATGGGTATGATTTTGATCATGAGTAAATAGGTATTCAATTAAATTACGTTATTTTAATCAGTGTTATTATTGATTTAATGATAATAATTGTTTTTGGTTGATTCGTATCTACATATAATGAAAGATGACAAGGGAACAGTGAGTGACTTCGGGCAAGCGGAGCTGGCGGAGAGAAAGAGATTGGAGGATGAAATTCGGCACAAACAATCCACGTGGGGAGCCGAGTTTGACGACAAGGATGAGGAAGCAGGCGAAGACGGCAGTGATGTCGGGGGGATGCAGGAGCTTCTAGGATCTGCAGAAAAGAAAAAACAAACGATATCGAAGGAGAAGGAAGAACAACAACAACAAAAACGAAGACGAAAGAAGAAGTCGGCAGTGGTGACCAAGGTGGAGAAAAAAGCAAAGGAAAGTATACAAGTGGATGAGACCTTGTGGGTTGAACCTGAATACGTTTCCAGTGATTTTGTTAGTGGCCCTATTGTCACCGTGGGATGCTTTATCAATCCACAAATCATGCATTTTTAGTAAGCTTTTTTTCCTTTTTTCAGCTTACAGAGAAACGCAAGCATATTGCAATGAACATCCCATATGAACCACCATTTAGTTACGACTAGGGATCGGAGTCTCGATAATTCTCGAAAAAAAATTCTTGAGAGTCCGTACACTTTCATTTTCTCGAGAATTGTCATTTTTCTCGTCCGAATTCTCCAGAACGAGAAATCAATTATACAAACAATCATGTCTAAAATTTAAGTTATAAAGTTTTTACAAAAAAGTTGTTAGGGGTATCCTAGGTTGTTTTTATTCTCTTTTATTGACCCTTGGTGACTTGAGGTTACTTGAAAATAAAACTATTTTTCTCAAATGTTTAAATATTATGCTTACATAATAATAAGGCAACCCAAAGGCATAAAAACATAATGCACACTATTACGCCCATGGTTGCTGTCTAGTTAAGCATCATTTATGTATTTAAGCCAAAAAATGCAAGAAAATTTCTTACATAAATAGCCTAATTTGCATAATGGATAATCCTTATGTAATTTTCGTTGGACTTAAAAATACTCCCAAAAAGCGGAATTTTTTAAAACAATTCTCTTTATTTGGAAGAGAGTAAACCCATTTAAAAATTACTCAAAAATGTAGTCAAATGTTATACGACTCCGGGAGTCCCGTTTGTTTAAATTGCGTGCTATCTTCTGGATGCTTTTGGATTTAAGTATAATGTGTTTTCAAAATGTATGATTTCTGCATAGTTTTGATTCAAAACGCATAATTTGAACATTATCAAATTTTCGAAAAATGCATAATTCTGGCATAAAGAAAAGACCAACAACGCATGATCTGTCAAAAACGAATTTTAAAAACGCTTTGCCAATTTTTTTGGAAACTCTTTGGTCTCTATAACAACGTACTTACTTGTAATTATATCTTGACCTCGCCCTTTACGCCGGGATGGGCTTACGCTATTACGTACGTATAAATTTACCTTTTTACAGAATAATACCAAAAGAATATTGTGAACTTTTTTAACACTTTTAATAACACGGTCGGAGAGACACGATTACCTAAGTAATAGGCGTATTTATGTAAGTTGCACTTCAGTACGCATTTCGAAAACTAATTGCTTAAACCTCAAATTATTACTCATATTGTCGATTGTTGCTTTTTAAAATGTTACTTTAGTACTTCCGTGCGTAAAGAGCCCGCGACAGCTGCGTGGAGCATTGCACCATACGGCTATTGTATGTATGTACCTACTTACCTAGTAATCATGTTTTGAAGTCTCGAGACTCTCGAGAACCAGGACGAGAATCATTACAACCTTTCTCAACAGTCGAGAGTAAAATTTAAATTTTCGTGCCGATATCTTCAAAAACGTGGTGTACTGCTACGCGTTTCTGGTTTATTAATTTAATAGTTTAGGTATATTGAATTAAAAAAAATTCCCAAAATATGTGAAAAGTGATTTGATAATCCATATCACATTTTATAAGTTAGATGCTTGGCAAATAAAATCGAGAACTATTCGAGAACGGGGAATTATTAGACATAAGAAATTACATGTTAAAAGGAGGGGGAATTATTTCTAATGTAATCGATTGACTGGGGGACAATAATATTGGGGGAAATAAATAGAGAGGGGGATTACTTGAAAGATTACGGTATCTTTCTTGAACTTATAAAATGAAAGATTGAAAATCTGGAAAGTAAATTAAATTAATTATGCAATAAGAAATTCCATCCTCTTTTACATACAGAAAACTTCTCAGTGCACTTGTATAAGCCGCTTACGTTTTTCTAGTTTTTTGTTGCTACATAAAAAATTTTTAAAGATGGATGGATTGAAGGATATACTAAATGAAAAATACCTCGAATTGCTTGTGTCTGCTTTTTAGTTCAAAAAATACAGAGCACACAAATGACTAAAGCTTATTATTTTTAAAAGTTGAATTTTTGAAAATTCTATCAAAGAAATCTTAAACTACTAAATCGTAGTAATTATCATATTGAAATAATTAAAATACTAAAGTACCTAAGTAGGTACTTGTATTTTTGAACAACTACGAACTACGAGCATTACATTTTCATTTTCAACAGCCAGTCCTACGGATATGACTGCCTCCGCCCGTACAACCTGCATGTATTGGACGATGACACGATTGTCTACATCACCGGCAACTACTTGCATTATTATAAAATATCGGAACAGCAGGTGGTGAATCTGCGCCGGTCAGCCTCTGGCTACGGTTTGGGTCACATTGCCATCCATCCTGATCGTAAGCATTACGCGGTAGCTGAGAAAGGAGATCGCCCAATGATTGTCATTTACTTATGGCCAGATCAGCAAGTGTATCGGGTCCTGGAGAATGGGACAAGTCTCGGATTTTCCTATGTTAATTTCAGGTGCCGTCGTTAATTTATTTCGTGTTTCTAAGCAATTTGTAATCCCTTTTTTGTTAAGAATATATTCTTAAGAGAACAAGACTGATTAGATTTCAATTAAATAATTTTAAAAGTGCTAATTTCAAAATACTTCCGCAGCACTAACGGCGAGCTCCTTTGCAGTCAAGGCATGGACCCGGACTATTTGCTTACAATCTGGAACTGGCAGCGCGAGCGCATTGTCCTTCACGTTAAAGCTTTTTCACAGGATATCTACCGCGCTACTTTTTCCACGACGCATCCAGGGCATCTCACTACCTGCGGAATTGGCCACATCCGATTTTGGAAAATGGCACAAACTTTCACTGGGCTGAAGCTACAAGGACTTATTGGGCGCTTTGGAAAAACCGAGATTAGTGATATTACTGGATTTGTCGGACTTCAGGATGGCAAAGTAAAGCGTTTTTGCCGTTATCATTAACGACCGTTGTTCAAAAACTAGTTTTTTAACCAAACATATTTATTTTACCTCCCTTTAATCATCTTATATTGCAGGTGGTTTCAGGTTCAGAATGGGGCAACCTTTTAGTATGGGATGGTGGCCTAATTGTGGTCGAGATCGTTCAAAGAAACGGCAAAAATTGCCATGACGGAGAAATTACGGACATTCTCCTCCTGGAAACAGGTGAAGTCCTCACCGTTGGGCTGGACGGCTTTATGAAATTGTGGGACTCTGATATCATCGATACTGCCGACACAATCTCCGACGAAAGTGGCAAATTCCCTGTGGAGCCGATATACGAACTGAAACTCTCCTCTACAGCAAAACCAGTCTCGGTAACAAAGCGTCATGGAGAAGATGAATCATTGTGGATGATTCAAGATGGTTGGGGCAAAGTATGGAGTGTAAGTATCGGTACTGCAATGAAAGATCATGAGTATCAACCGTCGGAGATTTTCTCCTGCCCCGGAGGGGCCATCACCTGCATCTGTGTTTGTCCTATTTACACCATGATGGCTGTAGGAACTTCGACAGGTCACCTTTGGCTCATAGAATACATAACCAGGCAAACTCTCGCCAAGGTCAAATATACCAACGGGGTCTCGCTCACAAAACTAATTTGGCTTCCCATAAGATACGATTATAGAGCTTGTAGTTTCCTCGCCGCCTTCAGTGACGGCAATGTTCGACTTCTAGCCACGCATAAAATGAGCATCTCAGACGACATCGCCGAAATTGGAAGCGCTCTTGTAGACTCCATGCCCGGACTTGGAGGATCAGGGTTTCTTAATGCAAAATTCGGGTCTGTAGAACCCGGTTCACTTTTAAATACCCTCCCATTCACAATCTGCCTCCTCCAAATCCTTCGCTTCCACAAAGCCAAGATAAATGTGATGAAGTTAGACGATCGGAATAATATTATTTACACATGCGCAGAAGACAAGGTCATATTTGCCAGCAGGGTTGCGCTGGATGTGGAGAGTCTGACGCCGTATTTAGTCCCGCTCTCCTTCGTAACTGCGCCCTTCTCAGTAATCTCCTTGGATCTCCATCCCTTCAAAGACTACAGAATGGTGATTGCCTCAAAGACGGGGAGGGTTGCTGAGTGCCGACGTCCTGCGTGGGGGGAATTGGGTGATCAGAAGAATAGTTATAATCAGGGTAAGCTGCATGGGAGGAGATGGCGCTACGGGAGTGTTAAGTCTGCTAGGAGGAAGGTGGAGAGGAGGATTAACCGAGAAAAAGAGCTGGAGCAGAAAATCGCCGAGTTGATGTTGGATATTAATGAACGGCGAGCGAAGGGTATGTTTGTGGAGGACGAGCTGGAGATCAACAGGCTTAAGGACACTTACAAAAGAATGCAGATGAAAGACGACGAGTCCGAGATATACGTTCCGGATAAACCGTGCCCTGTGACTGCAGTTTACTATCAGATTAATAAGGACCTCAGCGATAACTCGACGAGTAGAAACTTCTTTCTTCATGTGGGTGGCTATGATGCCGGATACATCTATGAGTGCAAGTGTTCCAGGGACCAAGCCGGAGGATTTCATGTTGTTCCCCCTACGCCACCTTTCCAGGAGGATGTTGCAATTTCCAGCTACATTATGAGGTGAGGCCGGGTTTTTCTTTGCGGATTTGTAGTTTTAATTTTCATTCAGTCTAGTCTTGCCAATTTCAGAATATTAAGACGTTTTAGAATCTTAAACGGCAAATTTCAAATTCCTGGTTTAAAAACTTAACCAAAGTTTGATTGTTGACGTATAATTTAAAATTTAAATCTCGAGATACTAATAATATAGTTCCTGGTTTTTATACTTGCTTAAAATATTAGTATAACGTACAATGATAAGCAAAATTTGAAGTGTTTTGGGAAATTAAAGCTTACTTAAAAGGCAGATAGGCGGAGTTAGGTTAAGCCCTTAAAATTAAAAAAAGAGAAATTATCGGGCCGGCTTTAAAAATTGTGTTTAAAAAGCAAAAACTTTTCATGTTATATTTCAAATTCTTTTCCGTATCATGTCATTTTTATTTTGAAAACGAATTTTTTTTATTATTTATAATTTATGGGTCTGGAGGCTCACTTAATGCAACAGTTTCTTGACTGGTTACTTGTAATCAGCAAACATTAATTTCAAAAACAAAATCATATTTTGAAAAGATTTTAAAAAGATTTTCTTTTTTTTTATCTTATTTCCAAAACCAAACCAAAACCAGCTTTCACATCCGTTGGTAAATATGCAAAAATTAAAACTGTAACACGGTGCTCACACTGTACTAATTTGGGACATCAGATACCACCCCATGGGGGAAGTATGCAAAAATGTGTTCAACTTGTATGAACCAATTTATGTCTTTCATAGAAATGACCATGAAATTCACCCGTCGAAGATATTACAAAAAGATATACTTTGCCTTTCGCTCCTCTCCTCCAGCTTTTCTTAATTGATTCTTTTTAATATTTGTAATTCAAAATGGTTCCTCGGTTCCTGCATTTTTTCAATTTGCAGTGCAGACAACGATTATCTGATATTTGGAATGGTTGACGGCACCCTGCGTGTAATGTCCCGCCGCATGTCACTCGAGGACTTCAGCCGTCAACGTGACTCAGGCGGAAAAAAGGATTTACAGACATTAGATATGTCCTCCTTTAACTTTGAGGACGTCTCGAGGCATCCAAGCGTTGATGAAAATGAAAATGAGGAAACCGCCGTGACTGAATCCGAGGAAACTATTTTGACCAATCCGGATCCGAACCGAGTTCGCCAAAAGAAAAAACCTCGTGGACCACCGCCATTCCCAGTCACAGTGTTCCCTTATGACCTGTCGCAGTTCGTTTGTCTTCCTATGCACGATCCTAACCGGGGCGCGGTTAATGATCTTGCATGGGGTTCCGAAGGAAATTTCTTATTTTCAGTGGCCGAAGATGGATCCATCTTTTCCTACCTTTGGGACCCAGAAGGGATACGGAATATCCATGAATTGGGGATCGGAGACCGAGTTCTACCAAATGATGAGACTCCCGTACGTTTCTTTATTCTTAAATCTGAAAACGTTTGTTCGACGTTGTTTATTAGCTCACGGGAACATTCTTTCATGTAACAAACTGGGACTACGTTCACTTGACTTTAGCAAGCTCAGATTAAAGTGGCTCTAGGGTGCATTTGCGGTAAATTTAAAAATCAAGGGTCAAAGGCCACAGGATGCATTTATTTTCAATATTTGATCAACAGTATCTTGCACCCTATTGAAAGTACGAAGCTGGTGCTATGACAAAAATGATCACTTTGATTACCATTCAAAATTGTGTTACCACGTACAATTTGGCTGAAATAGGTGAGGATTGATTTCCGGTAGCATATGAACCATATGTGACCTCTGACCCTGATTATTTTGGAATTTACCAAAAATGCACCCAAGAGACCCCGGCCCAGAGTTTCATGATAGAATGAATGTTCCCTCGTTAGGGATATAGGTTCATTGTGGGTGGAGTTTAAAATAGTCGGGGTCAAAGATTACAATATTAATTATTTTGGCCCCAATTATTTTACGCCCTGTGGACTGCATTAAGTTTGTTTGTCAAAAGTTGTCAGCATTCCAAATTGTATTATGTGTGATATTTTGCTGGAATCGGTGAAAATTCATTCGCTTTCGAATGTTGACCTCGTGACATTTGACCCCGATTATTTTGGATCCCTTCGAAAATATACCCAGGTATCACAGGAAGTCAAGTTTTACACGCTCAACAACAGTATAATTTTATAAATTGCCTTAGATTGAAAACTGTTTGGAAGACGTGCAAGATCCAAATGCTTTAACTCTGGAAGAATTGAAGCTAAAACAAGAAAGAGACCGCCTGTGGGAATTGGCTGAAGGCAAGAAGGAAGTTCTGAGGAAGAAGATTCGGGAAGCCAAATCCAAATTTCGATTTTTGCTTCAAAAGTATATTTTTGGTTTGTACTTTGTACCAGTAGTTTTTTCACCCTGTCCTATTTCGTATTTATTGCGGACTATACTTCCCGCTTTGTAAATTTTCTTTTATTATAGAAATAATGAAATCCCGGAAGAAGCCCGAATCTCTCGCTCAAGATTCGAAATCGATCCGTGCATCCGCGAGCCAAAGAAATTCAGGTTGATGAAAGGAATCGAGGAAATCTACCGACGTCACGAGTGGCATAGTGCCAAGTCCATCCTTTATATTGAAAAAATTCAAAACTATTTCTTCTCGGAGATTCAAACCTTCCACATGATTGTCAAGGACATCTGTCACAAATCCCAAACGCATACCTTCCGTCACCGAATCCTGACTCCGGAATTCATGCAACTATTGAAGCAGAATGAGAGACTGCTGGTTCAGGAAGAGATTCTGTACAAGGAGAAGATGGAACACGTGGCTGCCGAACTCACCGTCAAGCCCATCCATGTCACGAGAGTTTATGCCAAGGAACTTATTGGCGACTACGAAGGCAAAAAGTATGACGTGAAGACACTTCATCAGATTAAGAATTTAGAAGCTCGGTTGCAGAAAAGGTATGAGCGACAGCTGTGTTGGGCAGAATTGAATGCAATGAAAATATCCGATGACTACGAAGATCCTGCCGATATCCGTGCCATAGCTAATGCAAAGGAGCATTTAGGAGATTATAAATTGAAGACGGCGGAAACTTACACGGGAGAGAAAATATCTCTGGGTGTGAGGAGGCAAAGAGTCATTGAGATGAAGTTGAAGGTGAAATATATTTTCTATTTTACTTCTGACCTTCGGCCGAACTTAGAAATTTTTTGTTCACTTTTAATGTGGTTTTTATTTTGTTGAATTCTACCAGATACATGAACACATCACGGGGTATAACGCGTTCGTTGAAGAACTTCGAGCAGAAAAATACATGATTTTGGAAGAATGTCGGTTGCTAGAGAAGCAACTGAAAAAAGTTCAGCGCCAGCTACCTCCCGACCTTCAGAAACCAATCCCACCAATCTTTGATATGGAACCCTGTGAAGAACCCGATAAGCAGTTTGACATCACTATGGAGATGATCCGAGCCAGAGCTGACAAGAAGATTGAGGCACTCGGCTTGACTCAGAGGAAAGAGAAAGTAAGTGTTCAAATTGTTCGCTCCGTTTGTGTATGATTGGCATTTGAAAATTGTCTCTTCACTTTCACGCAGCAATTGGAAATAATGGAGGCTCAGAGCGAGCAAATGCGCCTTGCGTTTGAAGCTTCGGAAGCAGTGAAGCTGGGTAGTGCCTCAAAGAGTCGATCCAATGTGACCATTTCAAAAGTAAAACCAAAAAAGAAAAAAGGGGCTTTTAAGCCACTTGGAAACACTCCTAATGTTCCACCTACTACTGCTGGAAGTCACCCCTTAAAGTCTCAACGAGAGAAGGAGTCTCAATCAACTGTGAAAGCCAGAAAGGCATTTTTCAAACCCAAAACTGAATTGGGTAACACGAGGCTGGAACTCGCACTTCAGTTCCGGTGCTTCCAGCAAGATACCATTTTAAAGAAGCTTCACAAACTCATAGATTACTTCCATGAGAGAGTGGAGAAGGTTCGAGATGAACGAGTGGCTTTGCAAGTGGATGTCCTTCTGATGTCTATGAAAATGTTGGCTTTGATTCAAGAACTGGACATTGTCAAAGAATTCGATTCCACCGAGAGAGCAGTACTGGAGAGACTGGATGCGCAGAAAGTAGAAACTAGTGAGGCTAAGGATAGGGTTAGTGTTTCAATATTTTCCAGATGTTTTAAAAAGCCATTTAATAAGATTAGTAAAATAATGAAATAAAAATACTATCGTTGATTTACTTAAATGTATGAATTATAACTTTAGATGGATCGCCAACAAAGACGGTTGAATCGTATTACGGGTGACTATAATAAATTAGAACATGGAATCGTGGAAGTTCAGAAAGAAGTAGCGCAGATAATTGGGGAGAAAAATAAATTCAGCGATTTTCTATGGAAAGTATACAAGAAGAAGATCAGGGTTGAAGCAGACTTGGGTGAGGCTTCTATAGTTAGCATTAACAAAGAGCGCCTTTTCAAACTATGACTGCTGGCCATAATTAATGGAATCAAATTTAATGTACCGAAATTTATACCTTGCCCTTTTGTATAGAGGACGATGACTCGGAAACCAACTTTGCGACAAATAAAGAATCTTCATCATCCTCTGGTGACTCTACAGACTCCACCTCCCAAGACTCAGGTTCAGATCTATTCAAACTTCCCAAGCAGAAATTGAACCCGAACGTATGTCCAGACCAGATGGACAAAGCACTGTTTGAAAAGGTGTGTGAATTGCGAGCGAAAAGAACTCAGTTGGAAATTGAAGCGGAGGCACAAAAGAAAGTGGTGCAAAAGATCGAAAGAGATTTCGTAGAAATCCAGAAAATTTATAACAAATACACCGGAAGGTTGGAGGGAATTGGGGAAGAGGTACAAGTGCTTCAGCGTAAGAAGCAGGGCAAAATGAACCAGTTGGATTCTATAGTGATTTTGAAAGCTGACCAAGTTCAGTGTTTGGATGAGGACGAATTTGAAGAATTTAACGGAAGTCTTGTTCAAAGGATGAAACATCATTTTCCAGATATTAAGGAAGTCGTTCTCTTCCCTAAAGATGGAATCGGCAAGTTGGATCAGCGCATCGAAGAGCTCAAGGAAGAGACTGAGGAAGAGAGGGAGAAACACAAGTAATGCGATATTGGAAGTTCTTGGGATGCTTTATTTATAAAAACAAGTAGTAGTATTTTAAACAACACACAAACCTACTAATGCTCTCTAAACTTGCTTGATTTTCCAGACGAGCCCGCCATATGATGGTAAGACTGAGTGAAGAGCTGACCAAACTGGAGAAAGAAGTTGCTATGATCAATCAGCGATGCAAGGAAGAAATGATTGCAAAGTTCGGGAAAATCGTTGACCTCGATGATGTCTGCGCGGCAATTATAAATCTTGAAATCCTGGATGAACTAATGCGTCTTGAGAATCGAAGGAATTGGCATTATCGTGAGCGAAAGAAGATTGCAGATGAGATTGAGAAGGCGAGAGATCGTCTCACTGTTTTGACCAAAGAGAATTCTGAGAGCAATACTCTTCTAGCAATTCTTATCGAGAGGCAGAGAGATGTCGAGTATTTCCTCTACCAACAAAACAAGAAGGAAGAGAATGAAGTAAGATTAAATGTTTGATTAGGGAAAGAAAGGATCAGACATGGCATCCCGTCTTCTGAGGCAGTGTTCTTATTAGTTAGATTTGTAAAATGTGTACAACCAGATAGTTTTTTACACTGATTTTTTTGTCCATAGTATCAAAAAAATCTAACCAATGGGAATGAATATAATTAGGGTCAAATGTCGGAATTTGTCCCATAAGCCGTTTGAGTCTAAAATATTGTGTGTGTTGCGAGATTCTGAAACTGGTAGTATAGTTGTTTATGCCAATGTTGTATATTGCGCCAAAACTGTCTGACTAATGGTAGTCGAGATAATTGGGGTCAAAGGTGACAGATGACAGGTTGGCCCAAAATTAGTATTTGCTTCTGGCTCCAATTATCTCGACTTCTATTGGTCAGATTGTTTTGGTGCAGTGTACAGAAATAAAAGCCATAAAAATTTGTACTAAACACTGCAGTTTAAGAACTTTGCCTGAAAACTTTTGGGCTCACGCTACTTTTGGGTTACCTACCGACTTTTGACCATTATTATCTCGACTCTCATTTGTTCGAATTTTTTAATTCCATGCACCAAAATGCTCAGCATAAAAAACTGAACTGTACAAAACAGTGCAATTTCAGAATTTACCGTATAAAAACTACTTTATGCGCATATACGACAAATTTTTCATGTGCGGATCTTTGGACCCAATTACATATCTCTACTTTGACTTCCATCGCATTGTTTAGATTTTTTGCGCTCGGAGGCAAAATTATTCACTGAAAAATTGTACCTGCTAGTAAAATTTGTACAAGTCTAACTAAAATCAAAATCATGTTTCCACAAGTCAGAATGCCATGAGGGATAATTTAATTCTAAATCAAAGATAATAACTTGATCTATTCAGTTCATTTCGTAAAACAACTATTGATTTAAAATGCTGGAAACATGCTAACATTTTTTTTTTTCCTTTTAACTGCAGCTTATAGCTGCACAGCAAAAGTTGCTCCCACCAGGTGTCAGTAGGTACGATACTGATACAATAGAGGCACTTCATATCGATATGAACGCACCCAAGCGAAATTCCACTGAAGTTGGTTTCGACGTGGATATCGAGCTCATCAGTAACGAAGACGCACTCGAAGAGCTTTTTAACCTGGAGGATATTCTGACAAGACAAGAGTCGCGCATCATGATTCTGCGGGAAGCCATTGCTGCTTGCAAATTCAAATCTGGCCTCCCGCCACTCATCCCTCTAAGAACTATCAAGGAGGATGTGGCCTCGTGTTTCATGACTGTAAACGAGCTCTTCGCACTGCGGGAGAGAAGAAATCTCGAAATAGAAACCGTCTATGTCGGCGAAAATAACCAAAATATTGATGAATCAAACTCAAAATTCCCCTCCTTCGTTTCTCCCATGGAGTCTATGAATGCAAATTTGAATTTCGGTGTGCCTCAGCATACTCCCTTTGACAGTAATGAGGTGAACGAGAGTCCGAATGTAGAGGACGTTGATGTAGTTCCGGTGGAGGGAGAAGAAGATTTGCTTGCTTCAAAAGTTTCCAAACGAAATCTGGTCGCTAGTTCCCCAGCAGAATTCAGTGAGGATCTAAAAGAGGAGGAGGATGAAATTATGGAGGACGAGGAGGAGGAGTTTAACACTGCTTACATGCCACCTGTTGCTGATCTCGATGTTGGTGCTACCGCTGAGAGCGCAGACACTGACGAAGGGGGCCAGGATGGAGAAAGGAAATCCAGCAATTTGCAATCCAGGCCGTCATATCCCCTCAACGTTATTCCTGATGATCAAATGGCAGTTGCAAAGCCAGATGAGATTAAGGAGGAGATAGAGGAGGAGTATGAGGGAGATCCTATTCCGATTGCTAAAGCCAAGTCTTCAAAAAGTTCCATTTCTGTCGATCCCAACATTCCCAAATAGAACTAAATAACCTACACAGACGTTGTAATTTTTTTAGTAGTTTGGAATTTTTTAACATTTACCTACAACATTTTGGTGAAATATGATAACACTTTTTTTGTAGAGAATTTTCTGGTGTACATGATAATAATAGTGTATATCTTCTTGAATGACGCAGTTTACTATGTTTGCTTTTAATGCAGGTAATTTATACAATATTAAGCGTAATGTAACTAATTAATAATTAAAATGCATACTATAATACTAGGAAGTCACGTAATTAATTTTCTTAATATGTTTAAATGGGTTTAGACTAGACAATATATGTTACACGATTAGCATTTTCCTCCCATCTATTTTTCCATCTGGACAATTGACCTAAAGTAATTTCAGTGATGAAGGCGATAAATCCAACGAAACTTCCGTAGCCTATTAGGTGGGCTAAGAGTGACATGATCTGACGAACACCGCTTTCGCTTTCGTTATCTTGTATTTGCATACGCGCTTCGTAGTATTTAGCGGCAAATTCGGGTCTCGTGGATTCCCACTTTTTGGCGTTCTCTTGGCCAATACGAAGATGATGTTCCTTAAGGAGCGCAGCTCCATACACTTGCAGGCCTGTGTAGTCCAATATTGAAAGATATTTGTTTATGGGGTCTGAAACAGAATATGTATGCTTAGTTTTATTAGTCCAGCGATTAGCGGTATGAACAAACTACATAATATTTGTTCTGTTTGAACAAATACATATTAAAGTATTAAGACATTGTCTGTATTTGAACTTACCTACAGAGAATGGAAGCAGCTTACTTATACCCATGCTACCATAAATAGCAAATTGTTTATCTTTCTGAAAACAAAAACAACGGTTGCTTCTTCACGTTCGTTAAATGATCCAGCCCCAGAATATAAAAGACGGTCGTGAGTCCCATACAAACGTTGTCGTTGTTGAATATGTTGTGGAAACACTAACCAAACCACCAAAAAAGTACAAAATAAACTCATTTGAAATTTTGGCCAAAAATAAAAGAGAAAATTCCCGGCATTTTGGTAGTTTATTTGTTTTAGAAAACTTTGGGAATTTGGGGAAAATAAAAGTTGGAAATTTTTTTGGGGATTTATTTTGAGGGAATTTCGGGAATCTTTCCTTTATCCGGCATAAAAGCGGTATAAAATAATTTTATTTTATATTTATTTTTTATTTTTCTTGTTAAAAGAAAATTCCCAGCAATTCGGAATTTAGTGGTAAGGAATTTATTTTTATTCCATGGACATACAAAATAAAAATTGAGAATTTCACCAATCCTATTGTCAAGATATTTTTAAACTTGGTTGAAATGCTTTCAAAAAATTTCTTCGAAACTCATCTCGGACGGATTTTGAACCTATCTTTAACTCAGATCTATTAAACGAAAAATGTTAACCCTGGGTAACTCATCCCTCGCTTATCAGGATTTTCGAGAGAGTATATTAGCAGATCACATTCTGTATAAAACATAAATTATTTTGCTACATCTTCGTTGAAAAGGCAAACCGAGTGACTTATACACAACTTTTCTCAAATGAGGAGTATGCTATAATATTATCCGTTTCTCCTTATGTTGTGAATCTTTTTGCAATGCATGCCTTTGTCAATTGTGTCCAGCATGGTTGGGGAAAGCTGCATATACCATACATCACAATTGTAAAAATTGCATAAAAATAACATGGTCTGCCTCTTCAATGATGATGATACATTCCTAACATCCCATAATCCCATTTTAGACTACGAACATCTTTTTCCATGAATGAGACTTCCACCGCTCTCTGTAGAATCTCCTTAGAGACTGGATTGACATCCTTCGTTGCTTCAAACTGGTCCTTAATCCCAATGGAGTATAAAATAGCATCTATTTTGAAATTCGACTCAGCCAATTCCTGGAATGTTCTCGGAGGGGAAATATAGTTGGGCATTACAATGATGGAAATCAATCTCGATTTGTATAAACAGCTTAAAACGATCACACCTGCAAGCCATGTTGATAAAATTAACCTTGGGCCAATCCTCAAAGAGCCAAGAATTTCGCGGGAGAAGAGCTGCGAGTTAATACCCATTTGATCAAGGAGTGGATTAAGCATTGAGATTAGGGTTAAATACGACCAGTTTAGTGCATTTGCATTAGCTAAATCGATGTTATTGGGTGTATTATTACACCGTATTAGAAATTGTAAGGCTGCAAACATGGCGAGGATTGACAGCCCTAAAACAACCCATATGGTGTCTTCTAGTGGCTCCATGAGAATCAGAAGCAAATTTGAGTTTGCAAAATTGTCCCTTTTGGGCAACCGGTGGATGAAGGTGACGGTATCAAAGTACATTATATTCGACATGTGGACGACAGCACTGCGCTGGATAGAGGGCTTGACCATGGTACTAAATCCATCAGAGCGATCGACTAAAAGCTGGGTAAAGTCGTCCCAAACTCCCTCCTCATTCTTTTCCAGTGTTGGAACAGCGATGATCGGAGTAAGTTCCAACGTTGCATTTAAATCCGCACAGGTTAGAAACATGGCAGCCATTGTTTTATCCAACCAAATACCTTTGTCTTTGTAGATTTCTAGTGCGTCTGCGCAAAATGGGCACACAACGCCTGAAATTGCATTAAGTTCGTAATTAGGGAGTGCAGGATACAAAACCTCGGTGATGGTAATTTCATCATTGTGATTATGGTCTGGTCTGGAAAGTGTATATTTGCCATATATTTGAACTAGTTTTTCGAAATTCCAGTTTCTTCGGTATAATTCGAAGTCTATAGTGTTTTCATGTAGTTTTGGTAGAAGAAAAATTAAATTTTGAACGTGCTCTAAGCTTCGCTTTAAAACGGAAAGATTATTCACATCCTGCTCTGTAAGAATAATTATGTAATAATTGCAGTTGGGATATCCAGGATAATTGCTTGTTCGTAAACGGCGCCTCTCTTTGAAAAGCACTGCTATTGTCATTGTCACTGGCACTGTTTTGTAAAACAACGTCACTCGGAGACCATTTGAGCAAAATGATACTACATGGCCTGTAATACTTTGCATTCCAATTTAATGCCAGTGGTTCAAAACTGTTAAGACTACTTTGTGCCCTGTTTGGATCCGAAGGTAAAACAATTTTGGAAGTGTACTCCAAGATTGAAAACATTTTTTTCGGCAAACATGGTTCTTTCACTTTAACCTCCATTTCTCCATTGTTTTGGTAAAAATACGGAAAATTTGAAATAAAATGTAGCTTCAAGTATTCGCACTGAAGCGGCAACAATTTAGTGTGGCTTACAGTAATACTGTGGGATATTTGCGAAATAAGGCCGGATGGAATATGATCAGATTTGGAGAGGCAAATTAACCCGTTTGTTTGTGACGGGTGTGAGTAAAATAACACTAGTAGATAAGCGAATATTTGTAATTCTAAATGATAAAACATTTTGATTTGCAAATTAAACGTGGGAGAGTATGTCCTTAGCGACCACTTGCAGAACACTAAATTTGAAAAACTTTGCAGGTGGTACGCTTGTGATTGAGAATGGAATTTTTCAGTTTGTGTGGCAAATCAATTACGGCAAATAAAGGTGTAGCGGTTATACAAAGTTTGAGAAGTCATGGTTTAACTTGCAGTAAAAAGTTGCTTTCGGTCTAAATCAATAATTATTATGTGCACTTAGGCGTAGCTCGGTGTCAATAATATTTTGTTGTGGAACTATGTGCACTTTTTCTTCAAAGAAGATTGTGCATTTGGGCAACAATAACTTTGTTTGCTTTATTCCCAAAGCTCTCACCTTTAAAAAAATCTCAAAATGTTAACTGATTTTAGGGCATGTAGGTAGTTACAATTTTAACCGCTCGCTAGAATGTTTACCTGGTGCATGTCGCGGTAGTCGGAATTGTAAAGGCTCATTTCCACTTCACTTTAGCCGCAAAGTTAAAGTGAAAGTACAACTTTGTTGTTATAGTCAACATTAGGTAACTATGGCTACAAAGTAGTACTTTAACTTAAACTTGGACGG
>JAAXYX010002082.1:0-19068 GCA_036851915.1 Ptenothrix huangshanensis | reverse complement strand
GTCAACAATTGGCAAGCGATTGTTATGAAAGTTTGCAAGAATATGCACTACATAGTCGCCTTTGCGAAAAAAAATATTGCTGGTCATTTTTCAGAATAATGGAAAATGACCCGAAGTCCCCCAATGACCACCACAGGCAATGTAAAATATCTACTGTGCAACGGCGGGTTTGGCTGCTGAAAAGTAGTTTATGTACGTTAACGGCGTAGAAGTCGCAAATATTGATATACCTCAATCGGTTCAATACATACATAGGGGGAGTGTGCCTATATGTGACAGGTCCCTAAGTGTGACAGTGACACCCCCACAGTATTTCTGAAGCAAGTCGGGACAGAAAAAGAAGTCCACTGGCCTTAGAACGACGTCACCAAGTACTACTTAAGTTTAAATTCGGAGGTGCAAATGCTTTAAATAGCGAATAGTCAGTATAGAATAGAATAGAATAATCAGTAAACTGAAATGGTTCAATTTTCTTAATTCAATTCAGTTCAGTTCAAATTTGAAACCCTGTAACAGCAGCAACGTCTTCAAAAATCTTTATACATTGGTTTGTAGAGCAGAACATGTAGAATAAAGTAGCTCTTTCAGATTTTTGATTCGGTTTCGGACTTTTCAAGAAAAATAAACCAAATAAAAGTTAAAGAAGTTACAAGAAAGTCCTATATGTTACAGCTCTAGGAGCCCTATGTGTGACAGCCCTCAATACTGAAAGTCTTTGCGTGGGTATCGCTGGTATCTGGTATCGCATATTTGGCCCATTAATTTTAAATTTCAATTATTTTGAGCTAATACGTATGTAATACTACAGCGTATGTAACAAATTCGACCTATTAGACGCGGAATAAGCGAGCTACAACACCAACAATATAACATAATTAATAAAAAAAAATTACAAAACTAATTGGAACTCGTACTTTAGTCTGTCTGGTGCACACTTTGTAAATACCTATACAAGAAGTATTTTTTAAGAAAACAAACTATTGCGTACGAATTACGAACTTTTACGTACCTAATACGAACTACTGGTTGAAGATTACATACGTACGTATTACGTAAAATTACGTACATGAGCTCTTACGTACGTGTTATAGCGAACCATTACATACGAATTAGGAATTATTACATAAGTACCTACTAACTTAGGACCCTGCTATGTCACGTCACAAATAGGGCCTTTTGGATTCTTCGGAGTTTTTTACCTTTCCGGTGCATTCCCTTGTGACCTCAAGGCTATAAGACCCACACCCCTGAAATATTTTCAACTAATAAAGTAATGCGCGACAATAATTTTCAGGTGTTTTGATCCACTGGGTCCTTTTGGTTCAGAAGTTACAGCATCCCAAAGTTTGAATTTGTCGGGCTATGTCACACTTAGGCGCTCTCCCCCTACATCTATGATTTGTTATCGCATTTCAGCGGGATCGGACGGCGGGTTTGGTGGCGTGAACGAAAAAAAATGTAAGCGCAAAGTAATGGTTTCAATGCCAATGAGCGGGTATAGTTGCTATGGTGTAAACCATTAGGAATTTAGTATAACGTAGTCAAAGCGTGCATTAAAAAGCAGGTTTTCCTGTCGCCAAACCGCCGGTCCGTTTCGTGTATTGATAATCAACATCCAACAAGATTTAAAAATTCATTTTCAGCAAGCAATCCACCAACTACATACCTTGGATGCACACCGCCTGTGGTGTCAACAGATAGCCACATACACCCCAGCAGCCAGCAGAGTAATCCAACCCCAACTGCGTTGGACTAACCAAGTGCAAAAACTTGAGTTAAGATCTTAAGATCTCCAATGTAATACAATATAACTTGCCTACATTACTAAAACCAGCAATTTCGCTGGCGCTGCTACTTGGAACTGCACTGTGAGGCGTGAGGTTTTTGATTTTCGTTACGGCATTTTTTCTTGCCGACGAAATCGTGAGTGCAAAACTTTTGTTACTGAACAAGTCGTTGTTTTTTGGGACTGTGAATTTAAAAACATTCTCCAAATTGGGTTGGATGCGTTGACAAGTAACTAAGTGATGCTGATTACGATTATTCAGTATTTCAAATTAAAACATGCATCATTAGACCCAATGTCTTACTTAATTTATTAACTGAATGACTAATTATTGCATGATTCACAACTGCATGTTCACAGAGTTCGAACAAATTGATGGACATGCGATTACACTGCACTCCGTGGCAACACTACTTCTGTATGAAATATTTCATTTACGAGCAAGTGCTATTATTTACTCAAAAGAGCCCTGTGACCAGAGGCTACACAAGCTGCACGAAGCACTTCATTATGGAAAAAGTGCATTTGAGTAGGTCTTTGTACAACTTTTTTCCTTGGCTTTGACCTTAAACATGTCTACGGTAAAACTTCCAATTACTCCCAGGGGATTTACTCATTGATCAATTTCTCAGACCGGGGAGTTATTGAAGGGTGGGGAGTAATAAGAGGGGGGAGCTATTACTTGATGCAATATTCAATGGAACAACTTAACATTGCATTGATGCGGGGAGTTATTAGAAGGGGAGAGTTATTTCCAATACACTTAATTTTTACTAGGGAGATAAAAGAGGGGGGACGGGAGGAGTAATAGGAAGTTTTACGTTATTCAGAATTCAATCACATTTGATAATTATTTCTACCTAGTGTAAGTTTATGTTACTTTCGTGAGAGCATTTTAATTAACCGTTGCCAAGTAGGTGCACACTCCGAAGTCCAATCTAAAAATAAACTCTATGTGTGGATCATCTACTCGATCGTTACTTACAAATCTATAGGATTATAATGAGTAACGTAAGAGATGAGTAACAGATAAGTAGCGGATGCACACAGGCTGAGTGTGCACTTTTAAGCACCATTTTGAGTAGAGAAATTTGAAATTTTTATCCTGATTCAGGACTGACTGAAGTTCACATGGATACCAATTAAGGAATTTTTTTTTGAAATTTCATTAAACTATAGCAACGAAACGAATCCGAATTCGGTAAAACTTATGACAGATATTAGAGCTACCTACTGCCTTATCCTACATCACTCATTATTGCTTCGAATATTGATGATGATAGAATGACGGGTGTAGGTTCAATAATTTTACCAATCAGTTCGTGTCGCTACTGTGTCACCGATTTCAAATGGTACTACATATGGTATACATTTCCTGTGCTGTATTTTGAAACATAACTAGAAAAAAGGAACGGGAACAACTTGGACGGAGTCTGTAAGCGGGTGCAGAGTATTACGATGTCTGCGTCTGCACACAATAATATAGCTTACAAGTCATAACCTCATGATACTGTTTCATATTCTACGGTGGTAAAATATGGAACATGCAATGCGTCATGCTCTTCCTAAATATACTAGTTGCTAGTTTTGAACGGTTTGGTCGCTTTTTTATGAGTTTATTATTTAATTATTATGTAATTATTCCATCATAAGCTCGTTGGCCTTAGTCCAGTCCACTTAAGTTCATTTTCTCCCTTTTTAAAAATTCCACATTTTAGCTGTTGGATAATGCAGTGTAATAAATAGGAATCAAAATCTGAGAATGTTTGTCACTACTCGTGTGCAATTGTATTGACTTTTCCATGTGAGATCAATTAGATAAATTGACTGTCTGTGGGATAAGCAGCTGCGACAAGAAATCTAACAAAACCATTGGCCAATTCAAAAAAAAAAATTCCGGTAGTACTCGCTCTTGCAGAACTTACGTTTATAAATCGTTCGGACAAAATAAGAAAAATTTAAATTCTTAATTAGCAGGCTAATTTCATTTACACCTCGTACAGAAACTTTAGTAATAATCAGTAGTTTGATCGTAGTTCAAATGATCACAATTAGAAGTAAAGCAGAAATACATTCTTTGCAGGAATATGTTGGATTGGGTTGAAGTAGGTATGGAATAAATCGTTGAAAAATTCGAAATAAGATTTCAAGGTCAGATCGGAACACTTCTGAATAGTAAACTTTTTAAAATACACGCCACAGGTCACAGGATAGATACGGAATAGTGAAAATTGCTGAACATCAAATCAAAGAAAAGCGAAAAGCAGTTGGCTCAGCAGTCGAGTCGAAGTTCAATAATAGGAATTGGGAATAATGGGAAAAGCTGAACAAAATGTTTTTGAGTGGTAGATGCAGTATGCAAGAATAGTAACAGTCCAGAAGGCCAGACCCACATTCAAAACTCACTGGCTTGAGGAATAGTAATACAATAATAAGGTTGTACCCGATGACTTTCCAGCTTTCCACTTTTATTTTCACCATGGAAAATAAGCGAGCGGCGTGAAAAGGTTTTCAAGTTGAAAAAACTTTTTCTCACAAAATCAAAGAAATCCACAGAATAAAATGTGAACGTGGAAAGCTGGAAAGTCATCGGGTACAACCCTAATATAAAAATGCGATCAGAAAATCAAAAGTAGTAAACAACAAGGCGGCTGGACTTGGCCGCCTTGGTAAACAAGCAAAAAAATAATTCACTCGTTGTTTGTTTACTTGTTTGATTCATCAAGCACTCCAAATCTAATAAATACTGATTCCTAATCCCCGCACCTCTTCAGGACTTCCTTTCTGACTAAAAAGTACCCCTCGGATCAACTAAAGGATGATACCATTAGATTCCTCATTAAATTCTGCACTAGGGAACCCACTAGAGATGTCGCGAAACTCGCCTAAAATGCGAGTAACGAGTACTCGCAATCGCCTGCAAAAACTGCGTAATGTGAGTAATAAACGAGTACTCGCTATATCCTTTAACATTGTACTCGCCTAAATTGCGAGTAACGAGTACTCGCAAAAGCATGCGAATACCGCGAAAGCGAGTACCTAACGAGTACTCACGACATCTCTAGAACCCACCTTTTGTATCCATCGCTGCAGAACCAAGGCTACAGTTAGGTTTTTAATTTTTAAAATGCATTTTTAATGAATATATGTATAGCGGTCAGTAAATTTCAGGTTATAGCATCCGTGAATCTGCATTCAATTTACTACAAATCAGAAAACCCCGGGTCAACACGATTTTTGGTTTAGGTCTGAGATGGTAAGTTCTAAAGAGACATGCCTCTCAAATGACTATGGAAACCAAAAAGAAATCACTCAAAATGATCCTTAAGCATAATAAAGGCAGTCATAATGCAAAAAATGCATAAAAACCATAATGCAATATTGCAATATTTCACCCACGGTTGCTCGCTAGTTTAGTATGTACATATCGATGTCTACAGAAAAATTCAAAAATGCAAAATAAAAACGCATAAATCGCATAATAAAATAAGATGCAAGGTTAGAAGGTTTAGTTGGGATGAGTGAGTGAGTGACAAAGAGACAAGGAAATGACTTAAAAGTATTTCCCTGTCTGACGTCATCACCGTAATTTTAGAATTAACTTAGGTAGGTAAGTAATAATTACGCATAAAGTCTTGGCTGACGGCCGAACACGCCTACAAAAGCGGATAATCCTTGTATAATCATCTTGGTCGTGGCAAAAACCCACACAAAATATACAAAAGATTCTAAAGTCGATGCTAATGTTGAAAATTGTTTTGGCTTTGTGAACTTTTTCAGCCACATATCCAGTTTAGCATTTATTTAGAAAATTAGCCAATGCATCTTTCAATTTAGCTCATTAAATATTCAGGAAAATATGAGTTTTGCACAAGTTTGGTACAACAAGCATACATGTAAAACGAAACGCAAAACCTGGCATAATGAAAGTTACCAAATTACATAATTTGCGTAGAAAAAACGCGTAATTTCGGTTGCCTTTACATATAATTATTTTGACTTTTGGGGAACTCGTCCACTCGCTTGCCAGGCTTGCATATGAAATTCACGACAACGTTGCTCTGAATTCAGCCTACATGGTTTTGGGACAGATTTACTTGAGAATGGGAGACTTTTATGAAGCCAATTACCAGTTTAGCGAATTACGCAGCCATGCCGATTTCCAACAAGACAACGAGACTGTAGCTGTTGCTTACAGCTTGATTGGATGTGGCTTTGAAGGGTTAGTGTTGAAGTCAAATTAAGAATACATTGGTTCGAAATTTTGTCACACCAGTTACTTATGCCCTTAAAACAACATTTTTTATGTGGAAAAATATTTGTACAAAATTGATCTTGTGTTTTTAAATTTTTTGTGCAAAAGACTACGAGATCCTATTAATGCGCTCGAAAACTACGTCTGTCAAAAAGAAATAGCTGAAACTCATGGTCTACCACATTTGCTAGTAGATGCACTTGAAAAGATTGGATACTGTCTGCTAAAAGAAGGTGTTACTGCGGAAGCTGAGTTATGCCTCACCAAAGCTTTTATCCTACTCCAAACAGAGCTTCCTCGGCCGATAAACTTTAATGACATGAGAGAAATTTTGTGGGTGAAAACTGGGATCTCATCTGGGATGAATCTGTGGGGTCGTTTCGCAGGATACTGTAGGCATGAGAATAACAAGTGTTTCAGCGCTATCGCTGAATGGAAAAGGAATCGTCGTGATCTGGATCCCGTTCCGCGCACCCGTCACTCACTTCAGGTGTCATTTGAGATCTTCAACCGCTCCGACTGGACACACCATCGAGTACCACCGTCATACCCTGTTGAAAATGCTGTTTCTCGTTTCTTAGAAGAGGACCGAAAGATGGTCAATAGTATAAATGTGCTCAGCGAAACTGGCCCTCAGGCTGTGTGTACAACTAAACACGAAGCCTTCTCAAGTCGCAGTAAGGAGCTGAGAGACGAGAGATATGAAGACGAAGCCGATTATCCCATCATTTATGAAAGTGATTTGAAAGAATCCGTCAAAATGTATTGGCAGCGCTGGGCAAAACATTTATCGGATAAAAAGAAATTTGGTGATGATTCACAGCGAGAACCACCCTTCGAAATTGATGAGCGACAGCAGCAGCTAATATTAGAGCCTCTCACAATACAAGAGCCAAAACGCGCAAGCTCGCTTAGATATTTACATTCAGAACTCGTAAGAAATGTACCTACTCATCATAGGCGGATGATATCTTTTCCTAGATTCGTTTCGAAAGGTAGCATGCCAGATGACGTGTCTGATATGTACGATATGCTTAGGCATGATACATTGGTAGTGGATCAACCGCAAATGAGGGCACACATATTGGCGTCCCTAAACCGTTTACCGACTAAAATCCGCAAACAGTTAAGATATGTGGTCATTTAAGTAAGAATGTACACTCGATTATATAGTTTCACATTGCCTCAACCGAAAAAAATAATTGCTGTTCATCAAGATTTATGTCAGGCCACAGTGGTTTTAATCAATGCATTTGTCAATTTATTTATTATATCAACATCAAGTTCGACAACACGTTTCAAGCATGTTTATACGGCATTGTCAGCTTTATGAAATGTACATTATCGAAAATATTTCAAGATGAAGATGTCTAATTATATAGAATATCATCTTGTTGCCGACGACATATTATATTAGGAGGAACTAAAGCAGTTTTGTTATTGTTGGTCAGCAATTTACTCTTTGACAACTTTAGTTCATTTTTTATGCAATTACACTGAAATAATATTATGTGGTTCTAAGACCCGCCACTATAGTAAAATTTGAGAAGGTAAAATTGCTAACGGACCGAAACATTTCAACAGTATTATTTTTATAGCAACTAGCAAATGGTAGTTATGTGGGTTTAAGGCTTTCGTTGAGCCGCCGAGCTGTGATTCGAAATGCTTCCGCCATGTTTGGTAGTTTTGCAGACCAGGAATATCACCTTTTACGGTTCAAAGTTAATAATTACGATAAATGATATTTTTCAGTTGTAACATATTAGTTGATGACCGTATAGTGCTGAGTACTGTAGATTTTAATTGTGCAAAGATAACTCTGTCTATACTTATTTTGTACTCTGTCCTCTAGCTATAAATAATCCCCGTCAGTGTCTGTATACATATGTCATTATCTTTAATTCTAATTAATTTAATTAATAATAATTTAATTATTATTATCATACCAAGTATAATTTAAGATGCGAATAAACTGTAAAATGTGAAACCTTTTCATAAAGTTCCCCTTTTATTTTCAAAAAAGCTAAATTACGTACACATGAAGCATCAAAATACTTAGAATTTACCAATTTCATCCACCGAGTACCCAAAACACTGAAAAACGTTGATAAGCTACTTATACTTATGAACAAAAAATAAGTTCAACTTTTGACATTTAAATTCATGAAAAACATTTCATTAGAGAACATTGACTGCTTCCACGGTTTCAAAATGATTTAGAATGTCGTCTTTACTGAGGGGGCAGATGAAATATCTTTCTTGGCACTCGGTTCCATTCCTTGACTTGGCTTCCCACCCCGTAAGCACTGCTTCTTCGAACACAGATAAGATTGGTCTCTCTTCAATGAAGTTCTTTGATTTTGGATCATCCGTAGCTGCTTCCGTTTCATTTCGTTTCCAACCAGACCTATAGTTAAGAATTATCAGAGTTAGTAAGTCATTGTCAGACGCAGCAAGTTCCAGTTCTTAACTACATATGTGCATATACTTAGTAGTATAGGTATATTCTGAACTCACTGGCTTAGAGCAGATAGAACCATTTTGGTTTCACGTGGAACCTTGTAACCGTCATGAGCATGAGCTTGCAACTCACAAAGTGATCTTAATAGACAATCTTGCATATCCAGTCGTCGAATTACCTGAACAAACAATTTGTTACATAATTTCTGCATATCGTCGTTGAAGCGGACAAACCATGCTATACGTGTACTTTATAGTTATACTTTATATCTCGAACGACGATATAATTACACACAATTTATCACTAGCGACGCTATAATTAGATACCGGCAATCTTCATGTATAAAATTAAAACTTACGGTAAACATGGTATCGGCTAGACGCTGTCGTTCAATATCCCGCTTGCTTCTCCTATTTTGAGGTATGGATAGATCTCCTTTGAAAACGTTATCCAAATTAATTGGAATAACTTTCAAATATCGCAGAACAAACAGCTATGATATTTCAAATATTAAATTTAAAAAAGTCCATTTTGCAACAATACTACACGAATTAGTTTAGTATTAAGGTAGTATGCATTAGAAGTATGTGTGTAGATACCTTGAGAACGATGAGACCAATAAGTATAGACTCAAAGGGGCTCAGAGCAAAATACCATCCTGAGCTGGGACTTACAGAGATATTCGTAGGTAAAATGCTGGTACTTTCCTTCACTGCATTTATTAACAGCAGAAATGGAACAGGAATCAAGTCAGTCGACTCTAATTGCTGCAGCATTTTCACAACTTATGAAGTATTTGCGATTGCAGTTGTTCGGGAAACTTTCGAAGTCTAACGGAAGGAGAGTAAAAATGGGTAACACTGTTTATCTCAATCGCCAAATTTTACTGGATATAACATCAAGGATGAAATAAAATACGGTGCGATAAGAAGTTATTCTATATCACTGTACACAGACAAACTCAACTGATGTAAATACACAAAGGAGATTTACTATCGTTTGTTCCACCTAGGACTGTCGACTGTTCACTCAAAGTTTAGTTACCAACTAACTCGACAAATTATTTGAAGGCTGAGAGGTTGATCGCATAAAAAGGAATTGTATGTTTTTTAACCTTACCTGATAATACCTGTCATTTAACCGTAGATACTAATTAAATGGAGCTGAATTTTGATGTAAGAATTCAGTTATGTTGTGACTAGGTGTGAAATTGTATTTCGTATTAATTTTTATTCTAAGTAGTACGTAAAAGAAGCTAAATTTACCATCACAAGATCTCATTACCAAACCAAAGTGACAATCCACATAAATATGTCTAATTAACCCAACTGTGATTTGTAACGGCTTATTCCTATGAGCTGGACAGCGCAGGCAGGAATATTTGCCGGAGTCCGTCGTGTGTGCATGATTATGCAAATAAAATTACTTTTCCCGTTCTGCTATCAACTGTACTTTTTCTTGTATTTCAACACGTAACAAGCTCTAATCAGACTAACACAACCTTAACCTCATGCATTTTATTAAACATGCAAGAACAATGCATAGTGTGTCAGTAGCACCACTCACATCAGTCGCCAGTGTCTGTATAACGGGTAACGGAACTACCGAAGCCATTTATAAATATCATTTGGTTTTTTCACCTTCTTAATTGCCTTTCAGTTGGTACTTGGTACCACGTTCAGAAGTAATACGTCATGTGCCTAACTCCCAAACTCACAAGCTCACATATGTACATGCATACACATGTATTCATTTGACAGATGAAAAACAAGTGAAAATTAAACCAGTTGTTAAAAACGACGAATGGAACAATTGTAATATTTCATATGTTATGACAAAATGTGTCCAATAACAGTACTCTACTAGCAAAAGTAAAAAATCAGATTTCAACTATGGCAAGCTCTCATTTGGGCAATGCTATGGCTTTTTCCAGGTTCTAGTCACAACTCACAACTGATTTTGCCCAGCAGTCTCAAAGGTCCAGTATGAGCCGTAACCTCGCCACTGACAACTCTCAAGTGGATATTAATTCCCGTTGAGTCGAAATTATCTGTTGCTGTAAGGATGCTGGATCATTATTTCGGTTGGTTGACATGGGATAAAACCTTAACTTGATTTGAAGCTACAGTATGTTTCCTCTACTTTTGGCACTATGGTTTATGCCAAAAAAGTTCAATATGCCTTGGATTAAAATGAATACTCGAAATAGGACGTAATAAGTCAATTCATCGGCGTACATTGGCCATCCTTTTCTTCTTTAAGGTGCTAATTTCAATCTACCTTTATAAGGAAACAGACATGCGCCATAATCAAAAACGATATAACAGTTTTTGGTCAATAAACCCATTGGTATGATTTTAAAATGACAATGTTATTCTGATCACTTAATTACGTTTGCAAATAATTCTACGATGAAACTTGGCGATTTAAGTACACTTATATACATATATTGCAGACTGTGTGGTTTAAAAGGGAAATTTATTTCATACCGTGAGCAAAGAAGTGTATTGTTTTGATTGAAAGACTGTCAATGGTGTGATTGTTAGGTGATTGTAAGCAAATAACATTAAATAAACAGCGTTCAAAGAGCACAATTGATACAATTTTGTGGGCAGAAAATCAACGTTCTGCGTGCTAGAAAAATTTACCGATGAATCAGGTGTGTGTTTTGATGAAAACTGAGCAAGCGTTACCGTTGTGAATTGCCATATTATATTATATAAAGTTGCATCAAAATGTTGCATTTTCGCAAGATAATTTTAAGGATATTTATTCTAAGCAGCTTAGTTGTCTCAGTGCCTAAAACGACAGCATTTGCTGCTGTTGAACGTGCCCAAAAATTCTCTGAGGAATCTGCAAAGGCAAGTAATTACGCTGGGAAGAAAGTGCGAGAGTCCGAATCGGATCGAACGTTCTTTGGGGACAATCAGGAAGGCATTACGGAGGACAGGCTGTTTCTTACTCCACTGATGGTTCGCGGAAACTACGAGGAAGCTCGAAATTTAGCTTTCGTCGATCCACAATTTTCTCCAGTTAGAAGCTACAGTGGCTTCCTCACAGTCAATGTCACTTTCAATACAAACCTTTTTTTCTGGTTTTTTCCTGCGGCAGTAAGTCTTTTGCACTTCGCACGAACTTTTTAGTTGACTAATAAACCTTGGCGTTTTGTTCCGTACAAACTAAATTCTTTGTGATACTAATTTATACGTTTTTGACACACATCGCAGCAAATTAATTTGCTAATCAATAATTTATACCAAAACCCCTACAACTCGTTCATTTTATTCAATGTTAACATGTAGTATAATCCAAGGGAAGCTCCTGTACTACTTTGGCTAAACGGTGGTCCCGGCTCGTCCTCATTGTTTGGGTTATTTGCGGAAAATGGCCCATTCTATGTTGATAGCAAAGGTTACCTGAATCTTCGGACAGACTCGTGGACACTTACACATTCAGTCATCTACATAGATAATCCTGCAGGCGTTGGTGAGATTACAGTACAACAGAACTTGTGGAATTTGTAGCCATGCCCCTCAAATATGTAAACATCTTGAAAAAATCACCCTGTCACTATTAATCTACGTACCGTAAAACTTCTAATAAGAGCCTGCCTCTAAAGACTAAAGATATTCTGCCTCCTTATTTAGCCGGTTCAAACCCTATGCTTAAGCATTAGGATAGCCGGGGCACTTATTAAAAGTGTTATGGTATTTACATTTCAAATTCATTTCAGGATTTAGTTTCACAGAGGACGAGGATGGCTTTGCAAAAGACATGGAGCATGTAGCTGCAGATTTATATAGTGCGCTGACACAGTTTTTCCTACTCTTTCCCAAATTTGTTAATCAAGACTTTTATATTGCTGGCCAAGGTCATGCAGGTAAGCTAAAGCGCTGAAAAATATATTTTCAAGAAAATTAACAATCGTCAGTCAATAGAAACGAACGAAATTAAATGGGGAACAATACTGATGTAAATGGTAAACTCAAAACCTTTGTTAACAGCGCAGTACTGCACATCTTTGGGAACCAAAATCCACAATGAAAATCGAAACAAAAGCCCGACTGTAAAAATTAATTTGAAGGGACTTCTCCTACTTTCCCCGATGATTGATCCAGTAATCCAAGCAAACTATGGACCATTCCTTCATTCCATCGGTTTAATTGACTCTAAGCAAAGACAACATTTTGACGAGCAACGAGTGGAAATAGCTTCATTGTTCGAGAAAAAACAATGGTCCCAAATTCATACCGTGAGACACCTTATTAAAATTACTACATACTTACTAATGCATTATATACTTTAACACATAATAATTCAGAGTATACCATTAATTGCTTTTACTCAGACGTCGGTCCAATACTGTAAACATGATTTACATGTACCGTAAAACTTCTAATAATTCCCCGGGGAATTGTTTAGTGAGCAACTCTTCAGGCCCGGGAATTATTAGAGGCGGAGAATTATTACCAACCTTGAAAGATTATGCTGCCATTATTGGGTACTGGTCTACGGTGTTCTCTACCTCCAAATCCTTATCTACCCCACTGTCTAAGGTGTTCTCTACCCTATTAGTTTAATACAGGAAAGTAGAGAAAATTTTTGAGGTAGAGAACACCGCAGCGCATCTTTACTTCACTTTGGCAACAAACTCGGCTGTTAAAGTGAAGTGTAGATGAGCCTTAACACAGTAAAATAGAGAAGATTTTTGAGGTAGAGAACACCGTAGACAGTGGGGTAGAGAAGGGTTTGGCGGTAGAGAACACCGTAGACTATGGGGTAGGGAAGGGTTTAAATAGAGAACACCTTGACAGTGATAGAGAACACCGTAGACCAGTACCCATCATTGTTATATAAACTAAAATACTAAATATAGTCTATTTAGGCTATCCTCGTTGGAGGACAGTGTCAAGTTTATTTTATTTAATAAAGTTGTCTCTCAAGATAATATTATTATTATTATAAAATATTATTAATAAAATAAATAATAATAAGAGGGGAATAATTGTAAATATTACGGCAGGCACAGTTGTGGGCTACGTCCACGTCCCTAACTTTGCTGTACGTCTACGACGGTAACGGTAGGCCAAGGTAGTACGGTAGTATTTTGTTTTATGTAAAAAATGTATGATACGGTAGTCTGAAAATTACCTAGTAGGTAACTAGTAGGTAGTAATCAAGAACCACCACTCACCATCCCAGTATACCTGTATAAACATATCGCCAATGAAGAGTCAAAATTACCTAAATCCAAATGCATTAAGAGGCGCAGACGACTTAAATCCATTGCAAGTTAAAAGCAAAACGACCTAATCCATGACTTTAAATGTGTAATTAGGTCATGCTGTTTTTAAGCCGTTTTGGATGTAGTGCATATTGCTTTTAGCGGAATTTCGATTTAGGTAGGTCATTTTGACTCTTCATCGACAATATATGTATGACATAATAAATACATGAATCAACAGACTTCAAGATTTTAAATTTGTTGATTTCACTATGTATTATAGGAGTTATTTTGTTTGAAAGGTCACTGAGGTCAAATATCTCCATGCCGATATTTTGATCCAAGGTGGCTTGGAATCAGAATTAAATTCTCCACAAAATGGTACCTATCCAATTAGTTAACATTTAGAACTTTTGGCATCTTTGTGCGCACAAAAATACTACCTTGACATGTATGTAATTCAAATGGAATAACTCCCAAGATATTTTCGACGTCTGCCCTTAATCAATGTCTGTATTCACCCTCTACAGTGCAGTGTGAACTTGTTTTCAGCTGATGGACAAACTACTAATGGGCGACCTTTACCCATACCCAACCTATTTCGCTAATGTAACTGGATTTACCAACCACATGAATTATTTCCAGCCGTTTTATCCCCCAACATACAGTTCGCACCGAAATTTCCTCCGTCAAGAATTCGTTCGATCTGCAATTCACGTGGGCACTCAGAAATACCGTAGTTTTAGCAAGAAAGTCATGCGTTCTCTTCTGAATGAGATATACCAATCGGAGAAATCTGAAGTCGAAAAATTGTTAAATGACGACTACAATATTTTGGTTGTTACCGGCCAACTAGATATTTTTGCTCATACTGAAGGAGTTGACCACCTTGTACATGAGTTTAAGTGGAAAGGAATGGAAGAATTCAAGAAGGCAAATCGAAGTTTGTGGAAAGTTAACGATGAGATTGGAGGATATGTGAAAACTGCTTTGAATCTGGCTTGCGTGTCGATGAGAAGTGCTGGGCACGTAATTCCTCATGATAAACCATCCTGGACATTCAGACTACTTAATGAATTTACTTCCGGATTCATATTCGATGACTTTAGTAACAGCAAAAGAAATGACACGCAACTATAGTGAACAGAAACTTCGATAAACATTACCTAAATATACTTACTATAATTTATTGTTGAGTTTTCATACACTATCAGATCGAGGTATGGACGCTGATTCCAAATATAATAATACTAATTTTATTCATCTAGTTGAAAATCGGTAGACTGATTCCAAATATACAAATAATTTTCAATTATAATCAATAATAGTTTTCCTAACCCACATGTCATGATTCTGCAAGCTAGCCGGAGCATTTCTCAGCACAGAATAGCATACCACATTGTTGCTTTATGCCTGTCGTTAAAAACTATTACCCCTATTAGCAACTCATCTATTTAACATTAGGTTAAATGGCCAAAAGTCGTATTTATTTTTTAAACACATCTGCAGTTGGAAATTAACTTTGAGAAGCTGGCTCCAAATACATTTAGCTAAGTTGCATCTAGCTAAACGTTGGGTTTTTTTGAAAATGTATCTGCATTTTCGGAAAAGTTGTTATTATTCTGGACCACCACTTTTACGAAGTTTTGGACATATTTCCATTAAGTGGTCGAATTCGAAGAATTTCTTTTTACGACATGTTAACTTAATGACAAACACAAATAATAATCAATGACTGGGATTTTAAATACAAAAGACAAGAAGCAGAAGCTAAAAAAACAAAAGTTGCTATTATTCTGACGCGCAGAGAGAAAAACTTTAATAAGTCACTGTTGCACAATTGCAATTGCCAAACGACACAGTATACAGTACAATATCTTTTTGGAATAAGTTTAAATTAGTTGCCTAATTATTATACCTAAACCCAAATTTGGAATCAGCGAAAAAACCTCCAGCAGATAGGATACGTACCCGCAATGTAAAAAATGTAATCCACATATAGATCTAACAGCATTTTGTTTTATGTTTACACAGTTCCTTTAATTTTCGAAAAGTCCTCAAACAGAATTTTCTAAAGGTAAAGTATAACTGATTAGTAGATTAGTAATAATAAAGATTACATCAGTAGAAGGTTTGCCATACCTCCAGTAACGACTTTGATAACAAACAAAATTTATCTTTTACATACTTCGTTTATAATGGTGCTATTTTAGTATATAAAATAACTTAAAATGTAACTTAAAAAATCTAACATAGTAATCAAGTAAGATAATTTAGTTGTTTTCCTGAAAAAAAATTACTTATGAAATTTCCATGTGCACTTCATCATGGTTACGCGGGAGGTCATCTTGCTCTTCTGAAAAAAAATTAAATATGAAACTGATTTATCTGCAAAAGTAGCACCCAACTTTAATTTTTACGATCCTAATTTAACCCCAAAATATTCCCTTCTAACTGAACAATAAACAATAACAGAGATTGTAATACGAACCTTCTGGTCCTTCAGCGGAAATTTGTATCTGCGGCTCGGGAAGCTGACCGGCACGGAGCATTGCATTCAATCGCTCAATTTCTTCCAATGAATTAGCATTAGCAATAGCTTTCTGAATCAACGATACCTGTTCCTCTGTTTGTTGTAGGAAACCTATAGTAAGAAACACACAATTGACTTAATTTGACAACACTTATTTGTACAAAACGTAAAAACCGCTATCTGAATACAAATATGTACATGGAACGGTTTAGAATGCGAGTTTATGAAAATAATAAACTTTACCATTTTTCTTAGGAGAAATTTCTTCAGCATCTTCTTCGAGTTCTTCAATATGGTGAGCCGCCTCAGCCGCAACAGTTTTCCGAAGTTTTTTGCCAACTTTACTCTTGAAAAGGGAGTTGGCTTCCTCGCGTTCCTGTAAGACAATCAATGCAAGCATCAAACCACTGAACACAGTGTGTGTCAATGCCAATGTAATTACATAAAATTATTATACAAAATAATATGCAAAAATTGCTTTAAGCAATTTGACACGCTCACCTTTTGTTTTATCTTACGGAAATCTAACAGCCGAAGAGAGGGCAGTTTGTAAATTGTGAAGAGTCTGTAATGTTCTTTGGTTGAGACAGGATTGAATAACAGACTGAGTGTTGTTAATTTCTGAAAGCCAGTCAAACAATCGATATCAGACAACTCTGAGATCATATTGTTCGTTAGGATAAGACTTTCTAAATTTGGAATTGCTTCCGAAATCGCAGGATTTATCCGTCTAAACAAAACAATATCAATTAGATGATAGTCAATCAGAATCAAGTACTTTCATCATTTACTTTGATAATTTTGTCCCGCGTTACAAACGAAAAGGGATTACCACAAAGAAAATACATGGAATATTCCTATAATTACAACTCCCCCACCGATTTTAATGAGTCATGATGACGTAGTTTGATGATCACAAACAAGAGGTCAACGTAAAACTACTTGTTAGGTACAATAAACTCAGCAGCAATTATTCTTAGGTCTTGTTAACGCCCGATTGTGAAGTTCGATGCTTTCTACAAACATGGAGCTGTTGTTTGAGTTAAGCAAACCCGAAAATTTTTGTCAAAGGCTTTGCACGTCCCCGCCGGACGTTTACTAAACAATACTTATCTGGTGAGCTTTAACTTTTTATTATTGACCTATTTTATACTACCTGCTTACTTTCTTACTTTCTTGCGCCGAAGTAATGTTGGATGTCACCTTAATATTCAGACAAAAATGTCATTTCAAATGAGCCTTAACTCATTGAAAGCGGTTAGGAGAGGGCAGATAGAATAGAAATATTTCAAAAGTTCCTGCTTAGTTGTTGTAACACAATACATCTATTTAAAAAGTACGTACTTGACACGGTTATTGCTCATTAGCAAGCATTTAAGTCTGGGAAGGAGGGGAAAGTTGTCCAGTTTCCGAATGTCATTATCGGTGAAGTCAATAGTATCGAACTGGTTTAGAGTTGCGCCTAAGTTTTCTACCATTGGTATCTTGTAACCTAAAATGTAAAATAAAATACTTCAGTTGTTCAGCATCCTCAATCTTGGTTTAAACCTTAAGCTTACAATTGTAAGAATTACTATGGTTATGTACCTTTTTAAAAAAATTCTCCACAGGAAAAAGCTGCATAACCATAGCAATTCTTACAATTGTAAACTTACGGGCTTTACAATTTAATGGGTTTACCGATAGTAATAATAGTAAACCAAAGTTGATAGTTTTGTGGTTAATCAAGCTTGTATTGGCTAACTACAAACTATAATAATGGCGACTGAGTATAACGTAAGCCGTAAATAATTGCAAAAATAGAACTCTATCACACATGCATGTTCTGTTGTCTGTGGGACTTGACCACTTGACAAATCAAATATCAACTTCAACATATCGACCTGCAAACAATAATCTGTGATCTGCGTCATGTGTAATTCCAAATTCATAGTTGCCTGAAAGTCCTCAACAATATTCAACCTCGGAGGCATAACACTAACAAGTTCAATATCTCCATCAAATTAGTAACAGTTTGCTTGGTTTGCAAGACGCAGATTTTAGTGCCAATCAATTGTTAATTGCATTTTTGGAATTCAAACTTTCATGTTGTATTTATTTTTTATTTATTTATTTATTATAATTTGTAATTATTATTTATTATATAATATATTGAATATATGCTATCAAAAATCATACGACGCTATAATAAAAAGAGATTTTAAAAATACAAAGGTTGAAAGGAGCCACCAAATACCTCTCAAGTCCAATTCGCGATCCCGTACAGGATTGATGTGCTGCAAGGAATTTTGAATTAATTCTGGTGTTAATTTGACCATTTTAAAGGGTGAAGTATTAAATGCAAATCCCTTTCGTCTCCGTCAATATTGCTTAATTGTACGATCGAAAATTTGACCCGCTTAACACCAACAACCGCAAACTGCCGCAAAAGCACAACTGATGTTTTCAAACAGTTTGGGTTTCAAATGAAACTTTCAATAATAAATAAAAACTGAAATTCGATTTACGACACGGAGTTGAAAATTCGTAGTATTCGTACCATTACCACTTCACTTCAACCTTCAACCAACAAGCCGCTTGGGGTTTTAGATCTCCCGCCGGAACACATGAGCATAGAAGGACAGGCAGAGGCAGACAGGCACCCGCAAATGGCGCAAATAAAGGCAAGCTTTAAAGTTTAAAGCTAAAGCTAAAAGCTACCTACCGACCTATGTACTCAAGTAACTCAAGTACTATATCCCGATCGTCGTTTAAGAAGCAAAGTGGGGCATAGGAGGGAGCTTTTCCAGTATTCAGAACTAAATATGCC
>JAAXYX010002081.1:0-19070 GCA_036851915.1 Ptenothrix huangshanensis | reverse complement strand
CAATACGTAAATATACTACTTTTGAAAATGTAGTTTTATTACGCTAGTTAAATATAATAATGCTATCGTTCGAGAACGTACATTAAATATGGGCCAATGATTTTCAAGTCGTAAAAATAAGCAAGACTGCTTTGAAGATAACTTACAATTTCACAAACGTATTTTAAAACAAGGGAAAAACAAAAGTTGGTCATTTTCAGTTTTATGAGGAATTAGCAAGGAAAAGGCAAACCGATAAACCATCAATTTTAGAAATCAAAACCTATGAAACAAATGTATACCTATGTAATTACGAGTGATTACGTACTTACAAAGGTTCTCTCTCTCTTAAGAACTTTGGAATAGAGTTCTTGAGAAATAAACTTGAAAGTTTTCGGAAGGATCAAAATTTGTTAATGAACTTTTGCCTTTGGAAAAACCAGGAATATTTTAAATCTTTAAAAAAGAAATTGTAATTGAAAGAAGTGCTATTGCGATTAACGAATAAAGTCTTAAGAGCATTCCAGCTCACTATTTTTGAAAACCTGATGCCAGATGCCAGTAGACTATATCTGCAAGAACAGAGCTTTCAGTGAACCTAAGATGAAAAGGAAAAAATTACCTACAAAAATAATCACAATACTTAACTGCAAAACTCAAATATGAATATGCTTTAAGTAACTTCAACCTTCCGCATTTAGGCGCATTTACTCAGTATCATAATTCATAGGTGATATTAATTTTATTGAACTCTCAAATATGTTTTTAGCTACAATAATAATTATGTTTTACGATACCAATACAGAATACCACTAGTCCGTACCTTATATTATTTTCTGCTACTCTGTACTCTGTTTCCTTTAAAGCTTGTGATATCGATATTTGTCGTCGCTAGTCAATAACTTCGGTATAATTATTATTTATTTTATTGGTATTGGTTTGGAATCGGAGTACGTCAGTGATAGTAAGTACACACTACATACATTGGTTTGGTAATTATTGAATAATTAGGTATATTCCAGTATACAAACAGATGTTCACTTACTATGTCGATTAAAATTCTTATTTCTATTCTGTAAATACCACTACTTTGGTTATCGTTAATTATAGGTAGGTAGTTTTCATACTTTTCATAATAATTCATTTCATTTTATTTTCGTATTTACTCTTTAATGACGCGCATTTATTTCAATAATTTATGTACTCTGACTACAGGACTTACAATACAACAAAATTACAATACAAATTACAATTTACAGCGATCAATAGTTGACGTTATGTACCTACTTACACCAATCATGTAGGTAGATTATTTAGATGCATTCATTTCGTTACTACAGACTTTAAATACGGCCTTATGATTAACTAACTATGTAATAATTTTACCAAGTGGTAGATCATGCCAATTATCAAAATCATCATCAATTCCTTATCCTTATCAATCCAATGACCATGATCTTGGTAATGATAATGATAGTGAAAAAGACATAGACAACGAGAATGCAATGACGACAACCACATATGAATTCACATTGACACTCAACCTTTTTAATTCCATTTATTTACTGAATAGAATCACTACCATCGAATTAACGCGACAATCGACCAGGAGACATTACTTACAAAAGCGATGTGATTCCATCTTAGTTCCAGCTCCAGATTCTGGTTGAAATTGAAACCAATATTTAATCATTATAATTAACACAAATGTCAATGCCATATCATTAGGTACGCTGACATTAATTTCCTGCAAACATTCTAATATTTTTCTCAATAATAATTGATAGCAATTTATAATAATTCTTACTAATATACTACGAATTATGTTACATACATTAAACTAGCTTTCATGTTTGTATTATTTACCATTTTATAATTACCTAATTGCATAGCACAGTCTAGTCATTTCGAATATTATTTATTTAGTTTTTCTTGATTCATTACTAGTTGTATGTATATATATACGTCATAATTATTGAATTCCATCGAGAGTGTGCTGCGCCATTATTCCAATTTATTCAACTCCAACTCTAACTTGTGGTAATTATATAAGGATCGTGGACGACGACGACGATGACGTTGAGTGACTTTGCTTTCAACTTTTTTCACGATCTATATTTCCAGATTGATTACTGATTACTAATTTTGGTACAATTATAAGTGTACGTACTAAAGACTTATATTCGAGTTTACAATCAATGTCATAATTATACAAACATTGTTCATCCGAATAACATTTACATTCCATTGTGCAATTGTTTGAGTCAGAAACAAATAATTTCAAACGTAATTTGTAGTTATACTTTTTTTTTTCAAATGTTGGTGTAATTATTTCTTTCTAACGATCAGAGCTATTTGTTAATATCTAGTGATAGGCAATTATCTCAACTTTGTTTGAATTTAATGTTGGCAATGATAATAACAAGGTGCCCGAAAACAGCCATCAAACCTTATGGGATTATGGGAAACACAGGATTTACAGGAAGTACGTCTTAGAGAAATGAAATAATTTATTATTAATTATGGAGTATGCACAGTGCACAGCACGAATTAATCGACTTCATAATTAATTAAATTTAGGAAAATCTATTTAAATTTAAATCATGAAAACACTTTCATTTTCACAATTCAGGCGTATTGTAAGTCGGGAAGGGAGCAGAATGAGAATGGTGAATTAGAATTAGATTAAACTACTACGAACGAACTAATTACATAACTCATAACTGGACACTGCAAACAGCTCGTAGTTATTACGATGAATTAATTACATACAAGCCATTATAAAAATAACGAAATGAAATATATACGAAATACTAAATACAAGCGGCTTGTGTTGTAATTCTTAAAATAACAGCGATGCGTAATTAATTTATCTTCCTTTTGAATAATTAATACAGTTACTAGTGATTGCAACCACATATTTATAACAAGTAACTCATGTCATTACAAAATAGCAAATAAAATCATAGTTTGTATGCACGTGCCTAGTACATTTCATTCAGGGACTCTATCTTATCTATGTAGGTAGGTATTTTCTATTTTAGGAAAGTAATTTTGATTTTGGTTCGTGTTCATGCTCGTCCTTTTGTTCTGGGTCTGGTTCTGTACAACTAATCAGTAGATAATTTAAATTTAATTATAGAATAAAAATAAAAACCTTGATAACTTTCTGGATGCTACAACTAGTAGTATTTTGGAAGCGGTGTGCTCTCCATCTCAACTTAGTAAGCTGACTAATATTGTCGAATAACTTAGATCGTGCTATAATTAGCTATAATTATAACTAAGGCCACGATTATCGTCTACGTAATTGCTACTTGGTACATACCTACGCACTATCTAAGAAGGTAATTATTTGCCGACCATTCCATGCACTGGTCTTGGCTTGGAAATAATTGATGAACTAATAATAACTCCTGATATTAGTAGTACCAGATAAATCATAAAACTGAAACTGAACGAAAAATGACGCTGATGTTAATGTTAACATTATATGAAAAACGGTTCCGTAAGTAATTTTAAATTTAGCATCTATTAGTAATCGAACTCTACAATAATATGATTGTTACCTGTAATTACCTGCGTTTTCATGAACAAGGACAGAAAAGTTAAATAAACTAAGTAAGTATTCCATAGGTAGGTACTTCCGTAGTCTATTATTAGTAACTCTTGTAGTATTTTAATTGAACTTAATTCAACGACAATAACTACAATTAACACTGCGAGCATTCAAGTTAAAAAAATGATAATCGACGATTACAGTATTTTAACGATAACGTTACGGTAGGTACTATACGATACTTAAGTAATTTTATAACTTAATGATAGCACAATGTTTTCTAAAGGAACCCAAAAAACGTAAGTAATTTTACGTTCAAAATAAACTAATGAATTATATTAAACAAAAGACAGCAGTATAATACAATCAATTTATTAAATTAGATTATGCAGATTGTTCAAAACGAAATCACTACGACAAATAACTATGCAATAAGAATTAGAACCAAAGCAAAATCAGAATCTAAATTCGAATCAGCTCCGGTGAAAGTTAGAGATTAGCAATTACTAAAGCCGAATAAAGTGCTGAAATTATTTGTAGAATGTGTAGAATTATTATTATGAATCTGTTTTAAAGTATTCGTAATGGCAGAACTGTCCAAGGGATCTGCTGATTCAGATTCAATATTATTTGCACTACTATCTTCATTTCCGTTGTCGTTCCCGCTTCCATTTCCAATTACATTACTATCAGAACTATAATACTGACCGTGACCCGGACTCCTAACTAAATTACGATTCGTATCTTGAGTTATATTCCTTTGATTTGGATTTGATCTACTTTCCATCCCAGATCTGCTTCGGTCTGACAAAAATACATCGTTCAATTGCAGAGGAACTTGAATCTCATCGTCGTCGTCATCGTTATCAATCCCGTCGTCTTCCATGCCAATTCCAAGTTCAATGCCACCACCATCCACTTCAGTGATCTCAGCATTGTCCCTCTTGTCAACTTCATTACTATTGCTTGCAGTCAAGTCCAAGCCCATGCCCGTGCACATATCTACAGCAGTGTCCATCCCAGATCCAGATGCGGATCCTGATCTAGATCCATGTTCTGCAGCAGCAACTTGGTCAAAAAAGTGACTGAACTGGTTCACATCCGAATTTGGAAGGAATCGAAAGTTTTCACCAGGCAACTGCAAGTGCCTGTCTCTAAGTGCGGAAAAATGAGACCTCGATGCTGAATTTTGATGAGCCCTGCTACTGCCGCCTTTACTGCTGTTATTATGATTACCACCAGGACTGAAGTTTTGCAGTAAATTTTGCAAGGCAAAACTTGGATCGTAATTATTAAGTCTGCTGGCTCCGGCCCCAGAAGTTACTTCGTTTCCAGATACAATGTTTGAAGTAGAAGATGGAGCAGTCAATGGCATGCCCGAACCAGATACGGGACCATCAGTGAGATTCCAAAAAAGTGATTCAAGATTTCCCTCAGCAGGTGTGGTAGAAGAAACAGGACTTTCAATTCTAGTTCCGGCTCCACTTATTTGGTTTGGGTCCCAAGCACCGTGTCCCAAACCACTTGCACCTCTTAGCGAAGAAAAATTTCGTCGATCTCGACTAATTCCAGTTCCACCCCCAATAGCTGCATCAGCGCCCAGTAAACTATCCAATGTTAGGGGGATGCCGGTGCTTTGGTTAAGACTACTACTCAAAGAAGATAAGCTCGGAGCTACTTGTGGTATCGGGGTAATGGACATGTCCGGTGACATGGATCCAGATGACATTGAATTTGTATTGGAACCACTGAGTTGACCAAGACTCACACCTTGGTTTTGGCTTTGACTTGATGACGATAGTCTTGGTGACACTTGCAACTTTTTCATATTGTCCTCAACAGCACGGCTAGGATTCAGAATCTCCCCAAAGTGAGTATCAAACTCGATGATTTCAACGTCTTGAGAATTGTCACTGTGATTACTATTTCCAGTTCCACTTCCACTCCCAGCTGTAGTTCCAGTCCCAGATCCAGCTCCAGTTCCAGCATTAGCCGAACTACCCTGGGAAATAACGGAGCCGAATTTTCGAAGAATACCAGAACTTCCATAGGAAGGTGGCAGAGTGTTCAGGGACTCCAAAGCACTGTGCATATTCGAGCTGCTTCCATTGCGTCCAGCCATTTTCCTCAGGATGGTCACATCCCCACCAGAATTACTCCTAAAATTTGTGATTTGATGATTATGATGGTATGGGGATGGTATCAATCCAGCTGTTGGCGGTAGCTTCTGTAAAGACGGTAAAGTTTTATTGAAGGACGACGATCCTTGATGACCATGGCTGTGGCCGAGACCATGACCATGACCATGACCGTGACCGTGGCTATGACTGTGATTCTGGCCGTGTATTGATGAGTCCACATTGGCACCAGAACTAGAGCTAAGCTTAGGATTCACATACGGCGAATAGTAAGGTGGCGGTCCCTTCCCCGCCGGTCTCAATAGTGAGTACACCAAATTTTGCAACTTCTCCGTAGAAACTTCCCCAGTCAAGGGGATCCCTTGGAGGAGACTTGAATTTGCAGAAGTAGGCTTGACAGCAATGATTCGACCGTTGGCCACGCGGACGTAAATACCAGTATGTGAACGGAAAATATTGATTTTCTCCCCGGCTCTCAAGTACATCTCAGGACCACCAGCTGGATCTTGCATATAAGCATCTTTCTTGAGCATCATGAAGCGACAGTCGACGCCTTTTTGTTTCAATGCCTCATATGGCACATCTCTCTCTCTTACCTCCAAGCGCCTTGCGGGGAACTGACTGAGCTCTTTGATTTGTTCGTGAAGAGATAGCTTGCGTCGACTACTGGACCCAGAACCAGAAGAGTAAAGCGAACTGGCAGTATTATTGAAGAAGGAAGGGGGGACTGGAATCGTGGATGGATTATTTCGACTATCGTAGCTTGATGAGTTGGAAGTTGATGATGAGGAGGGATAGTTACCATAGAAATCTGACTGCGAATTCGGTGAATATGGAAGACCTCCAAAGGATGATGATGACGGGGAACCGGAACCTTCATTTTTGGGATAAAAAGCAGCGTACGATGGGCGGCTGTATGAGTAGTTACCCCCAGACCCGGACATATTGGAATTATTTGAAAACCCAGAGCCGGGCTGTTCAATTTGCTTCTTTTCCATTTCATAATTTCGACGCGCTTGACGTTTCTCCTTAGCAGATAACTTGGTTTCCTTACGATCGATTAGTAGGGATTCGTGCTCAAAAGGTTCCTGGGGGAAGAATAGAGGATAAATAAAATAACCAGAAACAACGAACAAGTTACGAACCTATATATAGGTAATTATATGTTTATGTACTGAAAAATCAAGAACTAATGTGAGTAAAACTATGCTTTAGTTATTTTTACCTTTGTAAGCCTATCTCCACAACGATCCAGAACATTTTTGAGAACAGGGTCCGTAAATTTGGTCATATTGAAACTATGATTAGCTTCCTGGAGAGCATCCATCTGTGCATGATCCAATACTAGAAAGGAACTCACATCCTTCGTATTCAAATGCGCTTCAGGATTCATTTCATCCACAACTCGATCAGCTATCCCTCTCTTGTTAATCTGTCGGTCATATATCCTCTTTTCCAGCGAGCAATCCGTGACAAACCGATAGATCTGGCACTCCTTCTTTTGTCCGTAGCGATACACTCGACACACAGCCTGAGCATCATGACATGGATTCCAACTTGCATCGAACACAACTACACGATTAGCTCCAATTAAATTAATGCCCAACGACCCAGCCCTGGTACTTACTAGAAATAAATGAACTCCTTCCTTCGCATTAAAATCACAAATTAGCTTTTCTCTTTCCAAACCACTGGTTCCACCATCCAATCTAAAATATTGTTGATTCTTCTTCCAATTAAATTTCTTAGCGAGAAATAATTCGATTAGATCCAGTGTAAGTAAACTTTGAGAGAACACTAGTAGCTTATCTCCAATTTTCTCTACCTCTTCCAAAATTACAAACAATAGCTGGAATTTCACACCATTCTCAAGTAGTTCGGCCTCATAGTTTTTGAAAATAGGAGTAGCCCAATCCAAAGAAATACTTCGACCATCGGTGGGATTCGTATTTGTATTTGAAGATGTCACAAAGTTTTGCGGGGTATTCACAGTCGTAGGAATATTTGCTAGGGAAGCAGCTACACCGAACCCGCCGAAATAGTCTGCACTAAAATTAAGGCCAAAATCTGAATGGACTGAGGAATTTGTCGCTGATAAGGGCGGGGCAAAGGTCACACTTTGGCTTTGACTTTGATTTTGACGTGATAACGAAATTTTATTATTATTTCTTCCATTCTTCCTGGGTTTTCGCCCTCCTCCACCATTACACGATTTTTTCGATCCAGCACCATCGTCAGCTCCACCGATATCATCCAAATCAAGATCATCCAGGATATCCTTATGTTTCTTGACCACATTATAGAGGGCATCGGGATGGTTCCAGATTTTGCAACATACAGCAAAGGCTTTGATGGGATTTGTAGTGGGAGCTGGAGCTCCGTCTTTATCCACTCCCGAGGACTTGTCCTGCCTCTCTTCCTTCAGATACCTTATGAATTCTTTGTACAGGGAATACTGGATCGGTGTCATCTTTAGGAGGAAGACCCATTCTTCCTTGAACGGCAGAGCGGACTGGAGGACAAGGTGGGAACGTCTTTGCACGAAGCCTTCGAGGAGGGTGTGAAGAACGTGAGATCGGTAACGCATAATTTGCTTGTCAGCGAAGGAAGAGTCCACACATTGCCCATTAGTAATCGGACGCTCAAACATATTGGAGAATTCTGCTTTCGAACCCAAATAGTTGGGACGGACGAAGTCAACCATGCACCAGTACTCCATGAGATTATTTTGAAGAGGGTAGCCTGGTGACCAATTTTCAGTCAATTAGTATTACATTTAGTCACGTATAAAATATTATTTTGTAGATTTTTATTAAGACATAAATTAAATTATAAAAAATACCAAAGAAACATTCAAAATCATCCTTACCAGTAAGTACAATCCGACGTTTGGTCCTTATATCCTTGAGTGCTTGGGAAATACTGGCTCCGCTATTTTTGATTCTATGACCTTCGTCACAAATGACAAGGTCTGGTCCAGGTTTAACGATATGAGAATAAATCATTTCCAAACTGGATTCCTCTTCGGCAGCTGCATATGCTTGATCATCCCTCATAGCAAGACTTGCCAGCTTCTTTTTACTAGATCTTTTCAGCCGTTTAAGAGCTAGCATCCTATACATTTCGTAGCCCAATAGCAGCACTCCACCCTTGGAATTCCAATCAGCAATGATTTTCTCCCGAGCTGCCAACGTCTTCACTGTTTCATTAAGCACAAAAACTTGGAAGTTACGGGGAGTCACATCGGCAGGGGGACTTGAGTTTGGATTCGGAATTGATGCACCACCACTTTCTTTACTGTTATTGCTGTTACTGTTGCTATTACTATTGTCATCTTTTGCTTCTAAATTGGAATTCGAGCTTAATTCCTCCTGCGCCTCCAGATTCATGGGAGATGAATGTGACGACGACAAATTAGACTGAGCTGTGGCTGAGGATGCCAATGTCGATGCTAACGCTGATATAGACTGATTTAAGAGCTGATCCAAGGACTGGGACTGAGATGGTGACGGGGTGTCTTGGTCTTCTGGATTTATTCTAGAATTTTTCAAGCATTGTTTCCGACTTGTTTTTGGTTTCTTCCCATTACCATTCGGTTGTCCTTTATTAAAAGATTTCTTTGGTGCCCCAGTGCTAGAGCTTACGTCTGCAGGATCTTGTGGAGGTATCCAAAAATTGAATTCGTTCACCCAATTCTGAATGGTATTGATGGGGACAATGATTAATACTGTTTTGGCACTCGTATAACGGAGAAATATGTCGCAGAATGACACAGCCTGAAATTTCAATTAGGTATACACATATTATTTAACTTGCAACATCACGAAATAATTTACTGCTTTATTTTCAAACAAAGTTTCAAAAATCAAAATAATTAATAAACAAACCTGAATGGTTTTCCCTAGACCCATTGAATGAGCCAAAATACAACCGAAGCCGTTGGCCTTTTCAAAATCTTCCAAAGATTCCACTATGTTGTCATACATGAATCGTATCCCCCCGATCTGCAAATAAAAAAAATCATAAGGTTATTATCAAAAAATTATCGAAAACACGACCATACTTAAAACTGTAAACAACCACAATAACAAACGTAACAATTGAAATTCAAGACGCAGATGAGCAGTTTGCTTGATTACCTGATGGGGCTTGACAGCTCGTGCGATTTGAGGTGCTAGGAAAATATCTGGATCTTCAGCTGGATGACCCACATTGATCAAAACCCGACCCAACTCATCCGGAACATTATTCTCGTCTTCCTTGCCTTCCTTCTCAATTTCTTCATGAAAGGAAGGTGGACTAATCACTACACAATCATCGCTCGAGTCACTGCCAGCTCCACCGTCCCCCATCTTCTCCGTAGGATCCATTGGTTGTCTAAGTTTATTTTGAACAATAACCCCTCCACTCCTAGGTCTTTCATCGTGATCAAGGTCTCGATCGTCATCATCAAGCTCTCCGGAATTGTGCTTGAGTAACTTGGTGAGTGTCTTGCAATAGGAATCAGATGTTGAAAGAGTTCCTCCACTATTTCGAAATGAACTCATATTTAGAAAGGAATCTAAACCATGACCAAGTCTATGACCACCACCACCATTTCGACTATTCCACGTATCCGACATAAAATCTTTCAGACTGGCACGACCAATTGGATGGCTATTCTGAGGGTATCTAGGCTGCTGGTGACTTCGCATTAAACTATTTGGGATTGTAGTGGGAAAATCAAAATCATGATCTTGATCATCCAGGGTGATAACTTCTTGGGCTTCTTGCTCATCATCATCGTCAGACGAAAGTATGACAACATCATCAATTACAGTGGGAATTGTGGATAAGGAGTTGGGTTTCTTTGTCAAGAGCCTTCCTTGCTGGCGTGCAAATATCTGACTGGCAGAACTACCAAGGCCATGACCAAGTCCGAATTTTGCAATAGGTATTAAGTCAGGTGCAGTGACACTCGCAGAATCCGAAGGGGTAGCTGCTGATGGCAATTCCGATGCAGCAAGTCCTGCAGGATCCACAATTGAAGGATCGACGGCAGAAGTGGATGTAATTCCTTTGCGCAGAAACATCTTGTCAATTTCTTCCTGCCCTAGACTAAATGACTGATGATTAAAATGATGACCTGATGGGGATGAGGTACTATTTAACAGTTGGACAAGATGATTCTGTTGTTGTTGCTGCTGCTTCTCCTTCATCTCCTTCTCACGTTGCTGCTGTTGCTGCTGCTGCATTTGNAAGGATCGACGGCAGAAGTGGATGTAATTCCTTTGCGCAGAAACATCTTGTCAATTTCTTCCTGCCCTAGACTAAATGACTGATGATTAAAATGATGACCTGATGGGGATGAGGTACTATTTAACAGTTGGACAAGATGATTCTGTTGTTGTTGCTGCTGCTTCTCCTTCATCTCCTTCTCACGTTGCTGCTGTTGCTGTTGCTGCATTTGTAATTTTAAATTCATTCTCTTGATCCTCTCCTGCTCCTCCCGCTGAGCTGCAATAGTTCTCTTCCTCCAACTGATTTGTGGAGAGAATATCGCGAATATTCTTTCGCATGTGTGACGGTCGACTTCGCTTTTTACTTGATTTGGATTTGGGTTTAGATGACGGAGAGGATCCACTTTTACTTTTACTTCGGCCTTTACCCTTGCTCTTACTTTTAGCTTTAGAATTGGCACTGGCATTAGCACTGACGTCCTCCGATTCAGATTCAAATTCCGATGAGCTTGACGACGTTTTGTCATTTTCGTTGTCATCGTCTTTGCCATCGTCATTTTGGTCTTCATGATCATTATCATCATCATCCGAATGCTTCTTCTCGTCGTCTGCTTCAGAATCCTTGTCTTCAGTATTCTTGTTTTTCTTTGAGATTTTACTCGGTTTCCCTTTAGTTCTTTTCCTCTTACCCTTATTGGAACTGGGAGGAGAGGACATATTGGTATTGGTATCGGAGTTGGTATTGGCATTTGTACTACTGTTTTTATCTAGTGACAGCCCTTTCTTTGTTGCACTTACACTGGAAGCTGAATCCGAAACGTTTTTTGTTTTTCCACCCGCATTCTTATCCTGCACTTTTATTTTCACGTCATTTTCTTTGGTTTTCTCTGTTGATTTCTTCACCCTCTTGAGTGGAGGTTTAAGGTTATTGTTAGGGGTAGGATCGTGGGACTGAGTCTTTGCTTTGGCATTTAAAGGTAAACTCTGACTCGACAAAGTCGAACCGGTAGCATCGTGGAGGGCTGTAGTTGTAGACACACTATCCTCACTCAACTCGAAAGGCACTGACAGGTCATTATTACCTACACCAATGCCACTACCAGTAGTATTCTGGTTCTGATCCGGATTAATTTTGTCACAAGTGGAGTTAATTTCACAATTAGATGGGTGGAAATTATGCGTATTAGAATTCGTGTTTGGATTTGAATCTAAGCTCGTGGTGGGAATGATATCATCCGTTCCCATCCGGATTCTCTTTGTTAAGGGTTCTTCTTCCGTGTCATCCGAGTGATCATCAAATATTGGCAGGGTCAACTCTTGACCCAGGGTAAAGTGGGGGATGGTGGAGAGACTGCTGTCCGTCATTTTGATATTTCACTAGATCTTCTTACTTTATCTTCAGCCACAGCCTCAAATACAGTTTCTCTGCAATAAATAAAAATAATTCAGTTGCTGAAACAAGGACACTTCCAGTTTAATCACTTGCGCAAAGTTTCCTAACGGTACACTCTCTACACAGTTCCTAACCAAATGTAATTTCAAAGCATAACGACATGGTTAAGATCAATTTTAAAACACGTTCGTTTAACCTGGCCCTGGAACACCACGGGGTTACAAAAGTTTATCATGATGTCCTCAAGGAATTTATCGTAATTAGTCAGTGTCAATAGTAGCAGCGCTTTTCCAAGTAATGAAGTACCTACCTATTTAATCTAACAAAGTCGAAACAACAAAATCAAAACAATGATAATACCAGCAGGTCAAAGATGACTAATACCACCAAGACCAAGAAAGCGACCACGAGTTCAGCTGCTCGGAAAACTACCTTGCAAGAGAAATACAAACACGATTTAAAACACTCTTGTTCTGGATTCTATTTTATTAGTATTGCATGAACCAAACAGCAGGTGTTTAGAGCTATTACTCATACAAATGCTAATGGACTGGACTAGACCACACTGTTTTGGGTTGGTAGAAGAAAGCTACCTCTCCTCTCCAATTCATAAACTATTTACGCCTCAGAACAATTCCCACGTTTACTCCCAAGGCAAGGTACGGAATAATAAACAACCACAAGGACAATGACGATAACGATTAACTACTACTTCTACAATTATATAATGTACATATAGTAGGAAACGAAAGAAATAATTTCTTCATACTAACACAAAATACGTACCTACACTAAAATCATGAAATAACAACCTACATTGTGAATTCAAAGCTAAACACCGGGATATATATATTGTAATATTATTAATTATATAAAAATAATTACAGTCCATCCACACTGGGTACTAGTATGAAATGAAGACTGAAGCTACAAAACTTTACTTGATACCTGATTCTAAGCCATGCCATGCCAGGCCGAGATAGGCAAGGAGAACCGAATTGTTCGAAATTTGAAAGAAATAACTATTATCTAACTCAAAGGCAGGCAGTGTAGTAATGGTAAAGGAAGAGACAGAGGTAATTGAAAGCCTACCTAAAAACCTCCTACCTACAACCACACCGTTAACCCTTTAGCTCAGCTGATAGTGAGTATAAGATATGCCAAAACTAGAGCAGCAAATACCACATATAAATATACCTACACCTTTATGTAAGGGCACAGGTAAATGTACTGGCACTGGCACTGGCAATCGAAATAGAAGTTAGAAATGTGACTGACGTGCCTGGGTGCCTATTTGAAGTAAAATAGAGTACGTAGTAAGGTAGATGCAACGACATGTATATATATGTACAAAATATGTTGGTTGATATAAGCATTATAGCATGACATAGCAAGGGTTACCTAAGCTGAGCTGAGAAAGCACCGACAACGAAAAACCCGGGATGTATAGTGAATAACGGAATAATAAATGATAAGCCGGGCATCTAGATATAGCTTTTCTAGCTACTTTGACGAATATAATGATATTCTACTCTACAATTCTAGATACAGTTTTTGTAATGCCTACTATACTATTCACATCTACCATGTTTTCTCTTTCTACCTCTCTCTCTCCCTCTCTGCATCCATTCCAGGAAGGAACGGGTGGCTCTAAATAAAATATGTGGAGCACTTAAAGCAGCAATTCCTCAATTCGGTTATCGGTATTCTACGAACCAAGTCTACATTATTCTCTACTCCACTCCATTCATATGTACATATTTCGTGTGGTCCATATCCCAGGCAAAGCAACGCCAGGCGAAGTTCAAATAAATCACTAAACCATACGTACAACCTAATTATCTGACCTTAGTATTAACATGAATAATCCAGTATAGGTATAGACATAGGTAATGCAATCTACTTATCGTTAGTATATACGTACAAATATAATTACCTACATCGCCACTATAAGTACAAAACGTACCATATTGTCAATAGCACTGTGCGTTTTCGAAGACTACGTTAAATTTTGCACATCACAATAACTCAGTAAGTAGGTACCTACTTACCCCTTCATGCATTTGCAAAGTAAGTAATGAGAACATGGAAAATGACATTAGTGATATAAATTACATTAGTAGTTCAGTAGCATCTCCTGGGTTGCTACACCGATAAGTAATTTGCAACTTGTTAATAAGGACATGTGATTCGGATTCCAACGTCATTATAGTTATTCATGTCTTCTTGGCCTGGCTCATTCCTCTATACAAATCAATGACAACACCTTTTACCCCTGCCATAGTAGTATCACAAAATCATTTAGGTAATTATCTCTACGCTTGACTTAATTTTAATTTCAATCCAATTAATTCATCACTTAAGGAAACATGGAGGCGGACGACTAAATTAATTAATATCTAATATTAAAGGAATACTGATACTGGATCTTCTCTGATAACACTGTATGTCTTGTGATTCTAATAATATTGTCGCAAATGAGCTCATTCCCTCGATTCGACGAATCAATATGTGAATAACGGATCCTATGTACATGGAATTCGAAACTTATAAGACTTATAAGTATAATCACCTAACGAACTAAGAAGTTACAGATTACAGACCTAGTCCCAGCTTTAGCTTACCACTAATTACCTTTTTTCTCTAGAAGACAACTCACCACCTGCCACTTGTTACTCGCAATTGTGCCCAAATGGACCTAATTCTATTCAAACCAGAACCACAAACAGAACCAAAGTATGTTCGATTTAAACAATACGAAAACGATGGGATGTGAGGAAAGAGAATTTCCAAGAAAAGGCAAACATTTAATAAAGCAATAAATTATTACTAAATCAATAAACAGGCTAAGCCTACACTATACTGATTCCATTCCAGTTGAATCCATGAGTCAGTCATTAGTAAAAATAATAGATACACCCACCTATCTACGGATACAAAATTCCTTTTCCTTTTCCACTGGCTTAAGTGTATATACCTATGTCCAAAGATGGTTCAAGCAAGCATTTATCCTTCGAAAACTAATGAAAGAGGAATTACATGGAAAAAGTAACCTACTAATCATCTATACTATAAGAAAAGGTGACACTGGTACTAGTACTAGAGGTTTAATAATTTTTCAGATTTCTGGCTATCAGAAGTAAAAGCCGTTATTAATGTCAATGAATTATGTAGTAGTATAAGGTTAATAATTAATTACTTTCTAAAACTGTTCAAGAGAATAATTGTTTTTATAGAAATACAAAAGAGAAAAGGCAAGTAAAAACAAACTAAAATGCCGAAGACTCATAGTATAGACACAAGGATAATTACACAGATTATCAGTAAGCATTACCAATCGTATTGCCATGCTTGTAATGTGTACCTAGGTATATAATATTCCTAAGGTCCCTAGTCAGCGGTACCGGTAATAACAGGTAGGTAATATACGAAACTTTTTTATGACACAATGTCAAGACAAGACAAGACAATGTGATGTGATATCATGTTATTAATACTCCATACAATGACAGTATCGATTGATTGGTTCACCGATTTATGCAATCACCTATTTTTTCGAATCGGCAAGTACTTGGCAAACAATTGGCAACTTTCATAAATAAATTAGAATGTGTATCGTGACCGATTCACAGTCAACATCAACCCTATTCGCCTCTTCATTGATTTTAGAAAACAATGACAAAACTAGACTTGTAAGCCAAGCACAAATAAAATAAAATAAAATACTAACGTAAGCTGAGTCGGCTTGGGAGCTGAGACGAAGTAGGTAAGGGATAATTACACTTGGACTTGTACCTGGAATTCGGTAATTATTGATTGTGGGTGGAATGCACGTGAATAAGAAATAAGTGATGAATGATTGAACACTAAACGTGTGGGTATATCTTTCAATTAGGATTTCAACTCTATGATCTATGACTTAGGAGTAAAAGTTATTTTGGTGAAAATAATAATGCCACGTTGACGTTAGGTATAAATACATTGAAACTATTACTACTAACATTGAAACTATAGAAAGACTAAGTCAAGAAGCTAAATCATAAGGGAATATGTACTACTGTCTATAAATAGACAAAGATCAAATTAAAAAAAATCATAGAAGTACTAAAAGAACGAGTAATCCAAAAACTACAACCAAATGTAATGAAAACAAGATCAAGTGAATGCAGCAGGGAATGCAGAACAATAAGAACACTAAACAGAACCAGAATAAGATCAGAACAAGGAGCAGGATCAACGTCAACACTCAGATTATTTCCAAGTTGAAAAATTACAAGGAACACTTTACTCAAGCATAATTATAATTTAGATAACGTTGTCATTCAAGATTCCAAGAAGTCTAGTTAAGCTGATTATTTCACTATTTTAACTAATTTAGTTAGAAGCCGATAAACAAATGATTACGTACCTATTACTGATTGATTGAACGGATATCCTATTTTGTTTGATTTGGTTTGTTTCGTATATAGGTGGGAAACACTCTCGCAATTAATAAATTCTATCAAACACTGATTTAGAGATAAATTTACACACACTGTTAACTGTGACGAGTATATATTTCAATAATTAAAGTAGTCACTACACAAGTCTAAAAATACGAAAGGTTACACTTGCAATTAAAATTGTGTTTAAAAGTTGAATCGTAGCATGAACATCACATACAGTCTAATTATAATCAAGTGTTTAATTCTTAGGAGATTAGGAACAAGATTTCGTTTTTAGTAATTGTAAAACTATCCATCAACTCGACATCTTTATAATTATCCACTGCACTGCACTAGGGGATATCGTTCTATCAGCACTGGTACTGGTACTGCACTTGTATAGCAATTTGCACAAAAACAGTCACAGAACAGTTCTTAGAGTTCTTCAGTTTTTTACTATTAAGCAGAATTTTATACCGAATACGAATTATAATTATAAGAGTGAAACATTAGGGTAGTGTAGGAATTTAAAATCACCGAATTCAATTTCAATTTCGACCACACACTCAACTAGGCCTTTGTGTTGTTTACATGCTTAGGAAATAGTAATTAACATAAAATGCGCAGTAGCATTGCATTTTATATTGGTAATGGTATTCATATTGGTATTTACAGGAAGATGACAAAGTACTTTACATTTAGTTTAGAGTTAGAACGTCAACTATGTTTGCGTAAAGTGGATCCTTTTCTTAATTACTAAACTTGGTGAAAATCTTTTCTTCAAAAATCTTCTTCCGAAACGTACTATTTTTCGACTACGAACAATGACAGCGTTTAGTCCATCATAGTAGAAACTGGAACGACAGCCACTGACTCTGCTAGAGTTATATTTAGCAGTTCACTAGTGAGCATGATCATCAATATTTATATAATATATTAATGTAAAAACTTGATTTTGTCTACTTTTTTCCCTTCTTTTTCTTGTTAGAGAATGGGAGATGACAACAACAGACTCATAAATCCGTTCACTTTTTCATGTATTTCAAATACTTCTTGGAGTCAAAACGAACTTGTTCCACGTCTTCTTCTACCTTGACACGGGTCTTGGGTTTACGTCGTTCCAAACGCGCCTTCTTTTTCTCCTCGGAAAGTTCGGTTAGATCAAAGGGAAGCTGAAATTCAGAGTAAAAATATATTGCAAACATTTTTTAACGGAACTCACAAACTGTCACAAAACTATCGCAGTTTTTTGAATTCGACGATACAGCATGTTGTATTCTTTTAACATTTAATTCAACGCACCAAAATGTCCTAATTAAATTGCTGCAACATTTCATTTTTCTAATACTCCAAAATTAGCATCCATATTATTTTTTGTATTCATAAGTTTTATAAAACTTAATAGTTCGATATTCACCAATTTATAAAATATATTTCAAAATGTGGACCGATCCAATGTTTCAAATCGTAATCAATGCTAAACAACTTCAACTATAACACTGTTAATAATATTGCCCAATCGCAACAAATGTCAACGTTTTTTTCCTTTTAATTTTTAAATTCATAACTGTCACGAAATTAATTAGAATTCAGCGCGTACATTTAAAAATCAACACGGCTTCCCCCGATTCGGATCACAAACACTGCACTCGTGTCACAAATTAAAGCGAATCAAAGTTCGTAACAATCCTATGATGATGCAAGATCACTTCTCAGTCCTCTATCTCGCCAAATTAAATGATGCTACCTAATATCCTGCTACCTACGTAAGTATGTAAGTTCAGAACAAGCATAAAAACGTTAAAGAAGTCGAACTCTGGGACTGGGGATGACGAGTGTCTATAGAATTCAGAGAAAAAATTATACACGTCGCAATCCCTGATATGACTATGACATCAGTGCATTGAGACTATGATATGGTCGATCAGTCAGTCATCTAGGAGAAGTGACGAGTGCATCGAGCGATATCTGTGCCATGCCATCGCCATCCGATGCATGTGCTCTGTCTGATCCTGATGCGAAGAGTCTGAGTCATATGATTTGGTTCATTGTGGTATTTAACGTAGTTTAGCACTGAGGATTTTATTTAGGCTTAACCATACGATACCATGCCATGCCATATCTAACCATACGATACAAACCATGTAATGGTCGTTAGTGTCGGTAATCATTAAAGCCAAAGGTAAGCTTCTCAATACGTACAGGGTGAGGCAAAAGTTCTGGTACCGCCAAAGAAATGTCTGCTAAAATTCTATTTCTCATCCGATTTCTTTAAACTTTTAGCATGATAAGGCCAACATGTTTACAATTAAGGGAAAAAATTTTCATAGCCCTTGCTTGCGCAGTTGCCGACCTAGA
>JAAXYX010002080.1:0-19074 GCA_036851915.1 Ptenothrix huangshanensis | reverse complement strand
GGTCGATAAAGTTCATCAAAATCCTCAAGGACAATGGTAAATGGCAAGAAGTTTTAACTTTCGGCTTTTCACTCCGTCTCAATCTCCGTCTCTCAATCACTTTTCGTACTCATCTTCTTCTTTTCACCGCCAATTCTTAATCCTAGTTGTTCTTTGCAATGCAATGTACAATAATCACAATTATTATTTAATTTTTGCATCAGGAATAAGAGCAATAGTAGCAATGGTGCTCGTTTTTAGGTGATAGCCATGTTAATTATTCTGATTTGGATTCTCGAAACTGTGCATAAAAGTAAATGAATGTATGAATTTGTCGAGGAACAAGGATTTTAGGTGAAGTGGATGATAACATGTAATGAGAATGAGGATCATCAAGATAATGATCAGAGCGATATCAGAGTCCGCATACTTTACTCAGTTGGATGCCTCCGAACAGCTGAGAAATGCTATGCTTTCTAAGTATTCTGCGCTTTTGAGTCAAGCTTGGACAATTTTCTGAACAGCATACATACCTACTACTTACCTTTCCACTTGAAGATACGAGGCTAAGTGAGTACAAGAACAAGGTATGGTATAGGCGAATGATTACGTGTTGAAATACACGAACAAGAGGTAAAGAGAAAATCATAAAAAGCTCCACACTACACACACATGTTACTTAAGTGTATATCTGCCTACTGCATATAAGATTGGGTGAAGCTGGGATTATTCACAGGAAGAGTGAGGTGCAGGCAGCCAAAGCCAAGTACAGCAAACCAGTACAGTAATGTGAAGACTGTTCGATGCTCACGTATTAAACTATATGCCTATATTATATGTTAAGTTGGTTTTTAAAAATCAGCCTTTATTTAGGTATGTGAGTGTATTGTACACATCTACAGCTGGAATTTTCAGTGTATTGGTCTTATGACTTTAAACTTGAGAGACAGAGCAATGCTCTTAAAGTTAGAACGAAGTGCATAAAGACAACAATCTATATATGTAATTGGTGAAGGAGCTGTTGACAAGGTTCAAGTGTAGAGGTATTCCTCGTATTCGTATGCGTATTTGCACCTACATACATACATATTTTTTGTAGGCTAGTACTTACTTTAATTCCTTAACTAACACTCACAAGTACAAACTAATACGCAATCATATGAGATATTTATTTTCTAGATTAAATCATTGCATCAAGTTCAAAATTAATGAGAATGAGAGGAAAGACATTACAGGATGAAATGCAATTGAAATGGCACTGAATTTACACAACTGCACGTTGCGTTTATTTAATTCCACTTCGGCAGTTGTTGGATAATTGATACAAACGTGAAAATAAAATAAAATTAACAGTACTGGCTATTGCTTTGCTTCCGAGTCCAAGTCCGAGTCTGAGTACCATGCAATGCAGAGATGGACATGATAAAAGTTAGTTTCAAGACCTTCCCACCTGTAACCAGAACCAACTCACATAAAGCAGCATGGAAGTTGTGGATGCAATGCAGCTTAGTGTTATGTGATGTGATGTGATGCACTGACGAACAAAAAATATTTCTTTCTTACTTATATAAAAACTCGGGTCGACGCACTCCCTCATATTTTTTAGCAACTCTTTGTATGTGCAGATGAAAAATTTCATCTTTTACTTACGGCCACAACACTCTTCGCTCCTCTTCAAGTGCTTGTATCTACCTTAAGCAGGTATTTCGTAGGGTTTATTTTATCCCCCTTTCTTTAACTTCTACTTATTATTGTTAGCACATTTAAAGTAAATTTATAATTCAAGTCGGTGTACGTATGCTAGCATTAAATGTCATTTGCATGCCAAACTACTATCATACGCTTGTCCAAATATGTAATAGAAGGATGGGCCTATAGGTACCAACTTTAATGTTCGTCAATCGTCTGAACAGTCAGTCGAATGAACCTCTTTTACAATACATACCTAGGTATGTAGTTTTACTTTACTTTTGATATTTACGATTTACGCAAATAGATACAGGTACACTTTCTGCTTCCGAAAATTAGTTATTTTCATCGCAAATGGTGTTCATTTTTCTTCCTATACAATAATAGTTTATTACTCCTGTAGGTGTAGTTATTAGTGAAGGTAGAAAGCATATAGGCATATTTACATATATGGTGGACCAAGGCACATATACGAGTTAGCAACTAGACCTACAGCTGTATGAATTTACATATAGTATCCATAATTAGGTAGCTTTTGCATACTTCGTGATTGACACACATTGAAGGAACAAAAACATTAAAAAATTCACTGCAGTTCGGCAGGACCTGTGAAAGCAGCACATTAGAGGATGGGAGGGATTGGGAAGGGCAATGGCAATATCGAAATGGCAATGGCAATAGCAGTTACAAAGGTAAAGAACAAAATAGCTCATGTAGTATTTTGATACTACTATAATTTCCATTACTACCTAGATTGGCTGTGCACGATGGATGATGAATGATGAAAGACGAATGAGAAAATAATAAGGTAAAAAGTACGAATAGATATATATTAGTACAAAGGTAGTGAAGAGGATCATCGTAGATGAATGAAAATGAAATTGCTTCCTGAAAGCAGACAGGAGGAAGGAGGATCGATTTGGCCTACCGTAAAGGACGGATTAAAAGTCTTGTCATTGAATCCCAACTTCCATCGTTTATTTATGTGCCAAAGTCTAAGCCACGATTTACGATACATTCGCCAAATAAATAGTAAATGAGGAAGTGTTGGTCTAGACTCCGGACACTGGTTGTCATGATATGTAGGTACCTATAGTTATATTTTTTACGTATCCGTGAATGTACGTATGTACTGCTAAAGCTGAATTTAAGAGCTACAAGAAAATGATAAAATAAACGGCTAGATAATTATAAGAGGTATATTATTAAATATGATTTACCTTTGAATAGATGGATCGTTTGCCAGGAAATGTAGTTTAGCGTCTATATAACTCCTGTTGCGATTCAAAGTCACGGTCTCATGAATCCTGTGTCGACATCCTCCCTCCTGTATTTGACTTTAACTTTGGTTCGACTTTATTCCAAGCCGTTTACTGAGAACCGTTGAAAAATATTATTATTGCAGTAGGTACTTTAACTTCAGGCGTAGGAATTGGAGCTCTAGAGTTAATGGTTGTAAATCCAAGCTACGCTTGAATACGAATTGGGGGTTTGGTCACGCAAGTGAGAAGTTTATAATTTTTTAACTCTCCCATCGAATTCCCTAAATAACTGTATATTATTATTATTATTATTATATTTAATGATTGAATATTAATGCATCGTATAATAGTAATTAAGCTATATATGAAATATATGAAAACACGATTTATCAGAATTATTATGCAGATGATTTTCTTCTAATTTCCATTCTCGACATTGCTGAGTTAGCAAATAGGTATGATTATTACTACCTATGTAAAAATATCGATTTGAATATGTAATCAGGACACGCACGAATCCCACAAAACACTATATTTAGATGGTAAGGCAAATAAGTTTTTGAAATTGATTGACTTTATATAGATAGAAGATGTACACGTCTCTGTAGCATTCTGCTGGAAATTGTTAACTAGTCTAATAGCGCGAATAATTACTAGCATATTACAGTGTGGGATGGAAAATTAATAATTATGTTCTTCCCAGTACCTGTGAGATAATCCTTTGTGTGTTTTCTTCTGCTTGTGTATCTACAACGATAGCCCTTTTATTATCCTAGCAACAAACCGTGCATCGTTCCACATCATCATCGTAATTGTTTGTACTGGCATCTTTCCTTGGAAAAACTTGTGCACTAATAATCACCATTCTCGTGTTGAACACGAGATTATTACTTGTTAAAATTCACCAGTGCACAGGACACAGTAACTGCGGTGGCTTCTTTGTTTGTAAAATGAAATGAAATTGTAAATATTTAATCAATTGTATTGTATACTCAAAATCCATCACAGAGCACCACGCCGTGCAAGGCATATCATTCATTATCCCCATACATATGTCGCTATCACTGTATCACCAATTACCATGAAAGACCTCGACGTCGGAAAGAATTCCAATTCCAATTCCAATCCAGTTCATTTTGGCAAGGATTCCTTCATATAGCATTCGCCATCAAATCTCCGTCCAATTTTCCTACGGAATAGAACAGTTGTAGTTGTGGTGATGGTATGGTAAATAGTGGTTGGTTGCTGGAAAATTTTCAAAATCAAATCTGCTTGAAAGCTCAACGTCATTCAATGTCATTCCTGAAAATCCTTGGTGCCACTTAGGTAGACATGTGGAAAGAATGAATATCTTTTATTTTCCCCCATTGCTGTACCTACTTTGCAGTTGCGATTTATAGGAACATGAACATGACAGTGGTAAAGTTAGTGAACGGAGGAGAGTGCAAAAAATCTATGTAAGACAGGCATAATTTTTCCCTGCTGGGAAATTTTGAATGTCATGAAATAAAAAAAGTTCTTGTTCCTGTTCAAGTTAAGTGACAATGCAATGCATTCGCTCTCGTCCCTTGATTAATAGACAGTGGGGCTGTGTGAGATCACACTTCGGTCGTATCACACTTCCCGTGTACATACATATTAGTAATACAACAAGCGCTTGGCTTCACACTGGATACTCGCCGAATCATTTCTAGATTCTTTTCCTTTATGTATCGGTTCAGAGAGGATGATGCTTGAAATAAAGACTCCGTAAGTGAATAGAAATCATGTTTTTACAATTACTTATATCATGAATCTGGAATCGAAACAATGTCTTGATACATATTTCTCTTCGTTGCGTTTCGTAGGACTTGGTTTCTCATTCTTATCGCCTTAACTCGTGTCCATGTTCATGATTTCACTCCATTAGCCAATAGCCAATACAAAACATGAAATATATACTACCTAACTACCTACCTATATTTTACCTATCTAATAATTAGTAATAATGCATATATTAGCTATACACCCAGGATAGTTTCTATTTCTGACGTTAATTAGGATTACAATTAGTTAATAAGGATATCATTAGCTACTACCTGCTTGTCTACATCTACCTACATTATTTACTTTATCACTCAAGCCAAAACTAATCATCGCATGTCTTGGTGTTGCATGTTTATCGTCGATATCCACCAGTCCGAATATTTAAAATTACAAAAATTACTCGTGGTACTGATCGTGAGTAATGTGCAATAATTGTACCAATACCAATTAGTGCTGCTATATAGTTCAAAATAATTCTATTTGAACTCTGTGTGTATGTATGTTTTACGTTGTAAATACATCGAATGCCTTACAACGGCTGTATAAAGTATTTTTCCGTTTTGCCATTCAATTTCCTTCAACTGCTTCTTTTTCTTATGGTTGTGCTCGTCTGTGCTTAATTGTGATGGTGCCGTGGTTTCATGATAGGATGAGTGCTGGGTGAGTGAAATCTGACATTTGTAGTCTTCAATATTGAAGCATAAGTAGTTAGCACTACCCAAGTCCAACTACCAAGACGAAGAATTGCTAATCGTTAATTTTAACTAACTACTAACTAATTTTGCTATGAGTCAGCTATTTAGAAAACTAAGGGGAATCCAGGTTGACGTCACAATTATGTTATTACCACGATAGCTAAAAAGCACCTAGCCAAAAAATTGGTTGACTTTCTCAGAATAGATATAGAATTATTACTGAGGAGATTATCAATTATGCATATTATCGTTTATGGAACAATAACATGAGCAATTGGGACATAAGGATATTTCTCTATTCTTGAAGCATATCCGGCAACTGTGAGTAGACTCACCTGGAGAGTTGTCTTTCCTTCACGTATATTTTTTATCTGTATGTGTACCTTATGTAGGTACATACGTCCACAGCTATGTACACACTAATATGTAGTGTGATGCTATGCAGCAATGCAGCAGAGATTTAAATCGAATGAGTAGGTAAAAAAACTATAGTTTTTTGTGCTATTTTTACCGTCCTTGAAATTAATTTGAGACCATCTGAATTACAAGGATATATGGATTGTTTTTATCCAAACTTAAATTCAAATCCAGCGACACCAACACCAACGATGACGCGGATTCATACTAATTCATAGGCATCGTGCGTGACTATAGGACGACGATTATTAAAATCATTAACTCAACAGAAAGACACAATCTTTTACTGGTATTTATATTTTCTTCGGCGAGATACCGAAGAGTCAAATGCGGACACAGCAAAGCCCAGGGCACTTTTAATGGAAAAGCACTACAGATACTTAATCTAAAATGTTTCGCTAATGTATTCCCTTATATCTTCGTGGGAGAGGTAAAATTGATTCCACAATTCTTGCTAAAAGTAAAATTGTGGATCTACAAAACTTGGGAAGAAACGAGATTAGGTACGGAACTACGTGCAATGGTTTGTAGTTTAAGGTCCGCAGTGATGATTCTAAATGTAGATCCGCAATTTTGTTCTTAATGACAATTGCAATTTTGCCTCTTTATCGACGATATGCATCATTATAGTTCATCTTACGATTAGAATACGAGCGATTCTGTAGATCAGTAAAAATAAAAATGGAGTTGCTCAATTCTCGTTTAAAGTGAAAATAATTATGATTATACTTGATACTTTCCTACTGAAAGTAGGGAATACTGTTGTTGGGTTGACATTCGAAGGATTGTAATAACGACGCTGGGTTTCAGTAGTTGTCAGTTGTCACCTAAATAGAAAAAAATCCAAAGATAGCGAAACTTGCTTGCAGTCTCTCTTCTACAGGATAATGGAGCTTTCAGGCTAGTAATCAGAAGACAGAACCAGGATTTATCAAGAAAAACAGTGCAAGACGATGACCTTACTGTGTAACCTGGCTATTGATTAAATGAGCGTGTGGCGACGTATGATTCGGATTGTTTTAGCTAAAATAGAGACTGAAAATGAGTGGAGATGCGAATGGCAAGCCTGTAATAACGAAGGAGGAATGACAGCAGAAGCTGTGATAATGAAGTCAGTATTTGAAAAGTAAGTCCGTTAATTTAGCAGCTCTACGCTTTTTATGCAGTTTTGAAACAGACGTTGGAAATTTACAAAAAACATTTTCATTTCACTTTCGCGTAATTCGTGTAACATGAACTAAATGATGATTTGGTAGTAAATATTGCTAGTAAATAATGATTTGCTTCACTAGTTAAACATTTGTTTTTGATATTGTAGATTTTTCATCTGCTGAATTATTGAGGACGCAATATTTGTAACCAAAAGTATTGCATTCTATGGCTTGAACATTGTGTATTTATACAGTATAATATTGTTGCGTAACTAAATACAATATTTTTATTCCTTTATATACGTAAGTTCAAACGAAAAACAATATTACAACATACGAAGTTTGTTTCTTCATGTATTCAAGTCCCATATACGACGTACAATAGATACAATAATCCTCTATACATTTCATTTAACACTACACGAAAGCAAATATATAGGTAAATAATAATATTCTTTTGCCGGCTTTATCGAATACCACAAAACACAAACTTACGTATACCTTAGCAGTTTAAAATAGCTATTAGATTCAATTTTAATTTAAGTCACATTGTAAACATATAAGGTTTCATTTTTATAATGCAAATAGATGATTTAATTTTTAAATGCAAATTTCAGTCATCAAGCGTCTACGTATAAATAAGTATTAGTAATATACTTAACCGAAACAGCCACTTACATTTAATTTGTCAAGTTCAAATAATATTACAAAGATTTAAGATTAATGCACAATAATACTCAAGTTCTGAAACGATTTTCTCGGGTATGTCCGGTCGGTATGCCACAAATTTAGTGTTCTCTCACTTATCGTTAGTCCAAAAAACCTAGTCCTATCAAAATAAACGTAAACGTAAGTAATATAATTATCTATAAAATTTTCTCTCGAAAAAATGTAGTAGTGTAATTCCCTTACAAGACGAAGGCAATTAAATATACTATCAATACAACTCAAATTCCCTCTCTTAATACGATTGAATAAACAAAATTGTTCACATAAATTATGTTATACATTGTAGTGCTTGATTCTTCAACAGAGAGTTGTATGCTTGATCATCATTTTATTATTTTGCGAATATTTTTGTTTATTTTATAATAATAATTATATAACTAGTCTCTACGCAGAAATTATGAAATTATTGTATTAATTTTCCTGACGCATTGGTATGTAGTATCTATATAGTTTCATAGCATTAGCACGCAATAAAGTCTTCGTAAAATAAGACGTAGAAAATTTACATAAAACAGCACAATGATTTCAGTACAACTTAAGAGTACCTAAAATTACATATCAGTACGAGAAGTTTAGTTTGTGGTCATAGAGTACTACGACCGCGGCATTCAATTCACTCAACTGCCTAAGCAGAATATTTTTTTTCGAAATAATTTCTAAATAACATCAAAAATGGCATAACATTATAAACTGTTGACATATTGTCTGTATACTCAAACTGTGAAATTCGATAGTTAATTACCGTCATACGTCACTGTCATAGTTCATACTTAAATGAAGTTGTATCTACCGTGGCGCTGATGTTCGACATTTATTTTTATATGCTTTCTATTAACTGCCGTGCAGTATGCAAAATCCAAAGTTGCAATGTATAAAAAGACTTACAAAATATGAAAACAAAAATGACATAGTAATTTAGAAAAACATCAAGAAAAAGTTCAAGTAAAAAATTAAATAAATATTAATTTTTTTGAGAAGACGAAATAATTTCGGTACACATACTGAAATCATCATAGGTCGGTATAATAATGAGTGCTTTGAATATTTTTAAAAATTGAAGTTCCATACATAGTTGTTAGAATCGTGACCAACTAGTTTGGCCCCAACAAGATAACAGAAAATTCAATAACTTGGTTTAAAATAATGCTAAGGAATTTTTATCCGCACGAAAACAACAAACAACTAAGAAATTTATCAGGTTTTTTTTCTAATGTGACTTATTCACCAATTGGCAAGGCCTGGCTTGTTCAGAGTCATGAAATAAATCTGAGATGCTCCTCCTCCTTTTGCAGACGAAAAGAAAACCTTGTCATTTCTTTCGCAGAGGAACTTAAGCCTTTGACTTTTTTTGTGCATGAACACTCCGTCCAAATGTCCTGTTTCAACTGATCGAATCTCGATAGCTTTCTGACCCCAACCCATGACTTGTCCCGTACCAATGAATGCCACTGAGGAGGGGAGTTCACCCCATTGCAGTACGACTGACTTTGAAATCTGTAATTAAAGCAAATAATTAGCTTACAATCCATAAAATGCTGTGATTTCAATACTCCGAATTCCCGTGTCAGTATTGAACTTACTTTTCCGTTTGTAGACACATAAACTCCTTCATTATCGTAGCAAAGAAGAAGTTGCAACCCATTGGAATTTGGAAGAGTTACAATACAATGAGGAATAATTGGTCCTTGACTCTGTCAAATCATAAAAGCAAAGTATGCATGACCATTTCCTACAACCTTTTGGAAACATTTTAATTTTGTAAGCAAAGCAATACAATTAAGTGAGTAATTAATTTGTAGGGCTTACATGTTTTGGAGTATAGAGATCGTAGAGAGTAGCTGAATCCAGGTCAACCGCGTGGAATCCCTGAGCTGATCCGTAAATGACTTTGAGGCGAGAACCTTCTTCAACCGTTAAGTCGACTAATAATGGTTTGTACGACAAGTCAGAGAAAGCCTTAAAAGCCATAAATTTATGATATGGCTTTGGAGCCCAAGCGTAAATCTCAATGGCATCCCTAAGTGCAATCACTAAGAACTTAATCCTCTCGTACTTCACTATCTTGAAATGTGTTGCTCCCTAAAAAAAGCATAAGAAAACATCAAGTTTAAGCTAAACATTTTTGAATAATTGTCCTTTTTAAACACGATAGAAATTATCGAGATAAACAAGTATTTCCGAGGAGAGCGCAAATATTAAAGTTCAAGCTTCCATGAAGCTGAGAGCGTTTGATTGACAAGCAAGTTGTAATTAGTAACTAATTTTAAAGGAAGAGAGCATGTTCATGCAATGACTAAGCAACATGCCGAGATAATCAACTAGGTCTTCTTAAAAAATATTAGAGCGCGAAATAACTTGAAACCTAGTAGACGTAAATAAATAAAAGTATTAAATAACTGCCGAATCTATTCATTTCAAATAATCGAACCTATCATGGTTTCCTAAAGGAGTAGAGCATAACTTCATTCCACACCAACATCATTATTTAAGTATAATTAGTAAGTGAATTACATATAACACACCTTACATACACATACCATACAACCTAACCACGCTTTGAAACTATCCAAACCACGTAGTCCCATGTGGTCTAGTGGCTAGGATAGCTGGCTTTCACCCAGCAGGCCCGGGTTCGATTCCCGGCATGGGAAGCTATTTTGCGGTTCGAAGGATTATCGACACATATAGCTTGATGTCGTTTTCATTTTGCTATCCCTTGTAGTGAGCTAAACTCTTCTTTCACACAACGTAGGTACGCCTACTTTCCAGAAGGAAATTAGTGGCTCTACCACAGCTTTTTGAAGGATTGAAGATGCTATAAAATGCAAGCTTTAAACAACCTAGGGTTACGTCCATGTTACGCCTAGAATCCAGATCGCGGGAACTAAATGATTACGCAATATTATTTTTACGATATCGGTTTTCGAAATACATTGCCGTCACTAACTTCTTTACTTCTAATATCTAGTGTTTCTATTTCTAGTTTGAGCAAGCGGTATAGAGGTTCTTGCTATATTACTCATGCTACCATTAATAATTGATAACAAAACTACCACTGCTCCCATAAAACCCTAAAACGGCTTCCCTAACATTCATTTATAATTTATCACATGGTTAACTCCACATGGGTTGTGGAGTGTGTGGAGTCTAGACTCATGGGCTCATGGGTAAATCTAGCAAGTATAGTAATACTGTAAATGGAATGACTCCGATATGAAAAAAGTTGTACAGGATGTACATCCCTAGCTACGGTGGAAAATAAATAATAAATATCCTAAAACGATTCACCAGTAGCAACGTTTCCCTATTATCACCTTGTGTTTCGAGCATTTACTGCACTAGGTACTTATACACTCATAGTAACCACTGGGTTCATTTGATGATTTCGCCTCTAAATTGGAAACTACCACTTGTTAATGAGTTATAGTTTTGAAGCATTATTTTACTCAAGAATGTTTTTTATAATCACGTCTCATGACCTTATTTACACTGTTACCATTAAAGACTTTCCTAAATCATTATGAATACTGCGCCGCAATGGCTACTCGCGTTCTTAATTCTGTTATTATACTGTTATTATAACATGATATAATAATTATATGTTAATCAACAGGTCTAGTTGTGTCATGTCATTGTTATTTTTGATTCTCAGTGTACTCCCATTAATACTCGATCACTGAATATTCAGCATTCAGTGAATACTGCATTACACTACCTATGACTTTTTGCTCGTCAGAAAAGACTGCATTACGCAAACCAAAGACCTCTACAGCCACAATTGCACCACAAGCCACTTAGTCCCATGTGGTCTAGTGGCTAGGATAGCTGGCTTTCACCCAGCAGGCCCGGGTTCGATTCCCGGCATGGGAAACTATTTTGCAATTTATATTTTAAATTTTATTGTATCCTCGTTTTTAAGATTGCGCTTTTACCAGTTAAATTTGCGATGGCCTATACCAAAACCAGCACAGTCAGTCACGATTCCAAAGTATAGAATAAATAATGCTTACGGCTAGGCTAAGGGAAACGACAGCCACAGCTTCAGCTGTTATCGTACAACCTCAAAATCACATTGCACTGCATCATTGTTTACAGTTCCTACCTACTCCGGATGAAGTTATGCTTCTGCAGATGGATGTAATGAAAATCGAACGCGGAAAAAACTACATGGAAAACAGTCCACTCTCATGCGTAACGATTTGCGGTATGGATAATGTAAGGAACTAATGTTGGGTGTAGTACTATGCTCTAATGGTCGTGCGGTAAGAACTGCTGCAGAGAGGATAGGGATAGAGGACACGGAGTACGAGACTAAGTTTTAAACACCGCCACGTATGGCAGTATGTTCTGTAGAATGGATCCCTCGAGACGTTAGTAATTACGTAATCGCCTAGTTACAACCGGATGAGGTTAACTTCTTCCTAAATAATATACTAAACTGAAATCTACAGGTAGGAAGTGAAAACTAAACGATAAGACCAATAAATGCAACTGACCTGAAGCTCTCCTACATTAATGTATCCATTTCGACGTTCTCCTTCCCCTCCTTCAGTTCTCAAGATTTTTCCTTTCAACCAGGATAGGTAATATACACGCACTCGAGTCTTCTTGCCACTGATTGTCACCAAAATATTTTGCCCCTCGAGTACCTACAAATTGCATCATAAACTCGACTCAGTAAAATTAGACACATCATAAAGTGCAACACAAAATACCACAAATAGAATGCCGTAATAGGCGATTCTAAATGCTCGCAGTCAGTATAATCATAATAACAATACCATTTGTATTTTAATACTCAGACCCATATTTTAACTTACTTCCATTTGTTGGAATCTTCGTCCTTTAATTAGCTGGTAGACTTTCCCCTGACCGGACCTATCAAGTAGTACAAGCCCATTTTCGGTTCCTATCAACAGATTGACACCCCAAAGAGCAGCACATAGAATTTCACTATTGAACCTGCAACAATAACAGCCAAATATGTCAGGACCTCAATCAACCCTTTACTTTTATCCAGCAATGGATGTTTATTGCTAAATCTGTATACGATCAACGGAGTACTATATAAAAACAACGAAATACAACTAAAGCATCCAATTATTATAACCAACAGTCAAATAAAACCTAGTTATAAACTTTCATTAGGACAGAAACGGGTATAAATATTGTGAACTATGCTATTAAGATTATATCAAGGTAGCTCGACGTCTTTAATGAAAAATACGCTGCAGAAATCGAGGTACCTTGAGGCTGTGCTACAACATCAAACCTTATCATTACTTTAGATTTCAGAACTATTCATTACAAACTTGCACTGAGTAATTTTAAATATATTTGTTCACATTATTACAGTCTTAATCTTCGGTTTCAGTTATCATGTAGGTATGGCATTTAGTACCTTTTCTTATACTTCCGAATTTCTGGGGTATCTCCTCCTTGCGATGGCGCTACACCTTCGACATTCACATTGACCGACGGTCTTGAAGGTGAGCTTGAGGCAGAAGATGACTGAGCCATCTGATTGAAGCCAAAAGTAATGAAAGACCTTTGTTTAGGACCAGCACCAACTTGAGGGTGAGACTGAGGTGTTTGCGATGACCTAATTTCACGAGGATCACGCTCCCGTCCCACCTGCACAAATCAATATACGTAAAAGATTAATAACTAAAATATTTTAATGGTAATGAACGACGAGAAACCACAGCACCACAAAAAGTCCTATTAAACGCGCACGACGACAAAAATTCACATTCATACATTACACTAAACTGATTCAGAAAAATGGTCTTACCCTCAGACAGTTTTATCCCACATTTATAAGAAGCATAAAGAGAAACGTGTAGGTTGCGTTAACATTTAAATCGTTTTTTCAAACATTATTTGGAAGAATTCAATTAATTTTAAGTACAAAATTGCTAACGCTATTTAATCGCTACTGGAATACAAACTTGCATAGAATTTTTATACGTACGTCAGCATCAGAGTTCTGTGGAAGAAGATCAGGAAGAACAGAAGTACGCGGACCGTGCCCGAGCCCTTGGTTTGGACCATCTCGGGGCTGACGCCGGGTGACTAACGTCCCTTGACTCTCTTCAGGTGTTGGCGGTAATGGTCTGGATGGTCCACTTTCTGGAGGCAGTGGCCTGGGTGGATCTGATGCTAGAAGAGTTCCATCGTTTCTCTTTTTGGGCACGAATTCGACCTCTTCTTCGTCATCGTCTTCAACATCTTCAGGTTCAAGAGCTCCTCTAGGAGTAGGAGGGAGTGGGCGACTAGGTGGTGGAGGCAACGCATCTGGAACAACAATGAGTCTTGACGGAAGTGGAGGTCTGGAAGGAGGTCCCGGTTCCTCAACCTTCAGAGCCTGGAAATATTCGAGAAGCAACATAACGTCATTTTTGAGAAAGTATTAGCATAACAATGTATATTGTATACTATATACCTAAAATGAAGCACGTTTTTTAAAATGATGCTCTCTGCCGTTTTTGGATGTATTGCCCATGCAGAAAAAAGAGATACTCACCTGAAAATTTCTTCGTAATGTATTTTCCTTAGGCTTTGGAATATCTCCTTCCACACCTTTACCTTCTTCTTCCTCATCATCATCCTCTTCATCTGAGAATCTGAAAATCAAAATCATTACTTGTAGAGTTAACGTCCAATTGTTAAAACGAAGTTACTCAGAATAAACCAAGGCAAAATAGTGTTATGTATTACTTGACAAAATTTATTAGAAAATGCATGTATACCACATGGAGTAAGAACATTTCGGAGATTCATCACCTTTCTAAACGTGAAAGTATGTTTACATTGTACTAAACAGGATGGGAGTTCGTCCAATATCGATAATTAGTCAAACAACACCATCCTTTAATTCTTAACTGAAAGCTAGGACAAATTTACATGACAAATTTACCTTCCTTTATCCGCTTTAGACTGCTGCGTCAATCGTTTCTTACATCTGTCAATATGATCTTTCAATTGAATACGAACTTGTCTCTCTGTAGGTTGATCCCGAATAAACGGATGTTTTAACAGTTGTTCAGTTGGGGGTCTTTGAGTGTAATCCTGTAGGTAATTTAAAACCAGATGAGTACATTAACTCCCATTTTTCCAAACGACGTAAAAACATGATCCCTAAATACACATGCTAAATCGTGGAAAATTAAGTGAAGAATTTGTATTTGCTTAAGAACTGTCAGTGTCTTCTTATATATGCAATATTCGATCACTAGCAAATTTTCTTAGTTCCGAGTGTGGTGCACTACATCAAACTGCAATGACAAATAGCAAACTGGTGACGAAAACCGGCGAAAAGAAATTGCACCTTCCTGGCAAAGTGCCAAAAGCGACAGAAAATACAAACAAACTTCTCTAGGGTTACTTGTATATGAGAATAGCATATATTATATTATATATGTGCCACACCATTCGATTAGGACAAAATAGTAGTCTAATATTGGTATGCATGCCCGTATACATATAAAAATTCTCTACGAGGATAATATGAACTTTTTTTGGTTAGGATTAGGACATTAGGATCAGGGTATATACACAGTATGGGTGTAATGCATAATATTAAACTAAATAACAATATTTACTTCCGAAATAATACTTTGCATAGGTAAGTTAAATCAAACGATTAGTTCCGTATCGTTAAAAACCGAATTAAAACAAAACAGACATTAACACTATGGCAGTGAACACATCCCCACACAACCCTATAACTGTACGCAGGTGCGCAAAAAGGTTGTTCAAAAATGCCTGATATTATCGCGGTCATTTATATCGTATGCACTGGCATCTGTTTAAGGTAATCTACATTTGCTCTACGCATACGCTAGTTTAGGGTTAATGTCGATAATGTAACACAATAATTCCACCACACATGAATCAAACGACACGCATTATCTCATGATAATGATCTAATGAAAGAATTATTAAAATTACCTTAACAAGGACGGTCTCAACAAAGGAATGAAACCGTTTAGACCATCTTTTAGATTTAAGCCTTGGAGGAGGATTTCGAGGAATAAGAAACAATGCCCGCATTGGATGCATTTCACCTGTGTGTTAAATAATCCAATCAAAAATTACTACTAGAGCTATTCCTCCGCTAATGGGAAAGAAAAAGGCTACTACAGCACATATTTGCAATGATATCTTACATAAAGGTGGTTGTGACTCAGCCATTTCCAAAGCAGTAATTCCCAAAGACCAAAGATCACTCCTATTATCGTATGTTGCTTCGGGATTTTCATCGCAAGCAATAACCTGTAAAAGGAATTGTCAAGTAAAATTCATTTAACACACACGTACCCAGATGTTCAATAATTGAAAGGGACGCTTGAAAAGTTTTGCTGATAACTTACTTCAGGAGCCATCCAATAAGGAGTACCAATGAAAGTATTTCTCCTTCCAATAGTTCTATCCAGTTGAGCAGACACCCCGAAATCAACTAACTTAACCTCGGCATTATCGGTCAGAAGAACGTTTTGGCCTTTGATATCTCTGTGTATGACTTTATTGGCATGCAAATGAGCAAGACCCCGAAGAATTTCGCGACATACATACGCAATCCACTCTTCTTTTAATGATTGACCTCGTGTGGATTTTACTAAATCTGTTATGCTTCCAGCTCCACAGTACTCCATGACGAGCTAGTAAAATTTATTTTTGAATTATTTATTGCAATTATTCAAGGTTACGCTTTCATTGAAATTAAGATTAATCAAGACATAAAGTATGAAAATGCAATTCCAGACTTTCTATGGCTTACCCAAAGTTGGTCATCTCTTCCAGGGGGTGACTTTTTAATGAAAGCCCCATAATAAGTTGCAATATTTCTAAATAAAAAAAATATCGTTAAACTAAAAAGTAAATGCTATATACGAGTCATACAGTGTGTAACTTCTAACTAACAACCAGACTTTTGAGTGTGAGCACTAAAGGTGTGGAATACATACAGATTGCATACATACATACACATGGTTGTTAAATAATGTATGTATGTACATCAGAAACGAATTATGATTCGGTGCTTACAAAAATGTATTATATTTCAGATTCTAGATATTTAATTCAAATAAAAATCTTATACACGCCTATACCTATAGATATTTATTATATAATGCAAAATAAATTACAAATGCAACAGTTACCTATGATGAGAATATTTTTTAAGAACATTAATTTCTAATTTGATTTCTTCTTCTTCATCTTCTGTAACATCCATAACCTAGAATACCATAAAATAAACAGGAATATTAATTTAATCAATATTTTAATGTTTCATTACGCTTCCTGAAGACGACTAACGAACACGAAACACATCTGACTCATGTATTTTAACAACTTGTGATAAGAAAATATTTAACGCATGCAATAGAACAGATACAACTTCTGCTTGACGTTTTTTGCACAACTTTGAGGCGAGAAAGGAAATCATGTTTAGTATTATATACTTATACAAACGAGATAATGATGGTCACGTATTGACAAAAGATTAATGTATGACTTGTGTGAGTGAACTTTACACATACATAAACAATTACCATACAATTACACATCATGTCACAAACAGAACTCAACTCTACTTTCGACTGATAAACAAACACCAAATGGATGAATCTTACTGGCGATATCATGTGTCTCGCCAGTCCATTTGTTTACTAAAACTAATTCAAAGTATAATTAATAATGGTCTACCTCTATCGCAATATTTAAATCACCAACTGACAAACCCAAATCTTAAAATTCAAAATCAAACCTTGATGGCAGCCAGCTGTCCGGTTTTAGTATGTCGGCCTTTGTAAACTTGGCCATAAGTTCCGTTTCCTACTACTTCAATCAATTCAAATATTCCAGCAGGGTCCTGCGACAAAAGATGGTTTTAAAACTTATTAAATACATTGGATATTAGGTTCAAAAACATTTATCACAGTTATTATTAATACCCTTGAATTACAAAATTTCTTCCTGTCTTTGTTATGAACTTCAATTGTACCTATTCGCATGCGATCGAACTGTCAATATTCGTGTGTAAAGTTTTGAAAAAAGGATAGTTTTTTTATGGTAATATTAAAAACAACTTAGCAGGTGACAGGAAATACATTGTTATAAAAAATGTAACACAACTGACATAACTTTAAAACTCAATCAAATACAACACTGTCACCTGTCACATAAAACTGTTCCGCTCATGATACTGCATAAATTGACACGCTGCACTTACTGGCTTATTACTACAGTCACTAAATGAAAAACTGCATTATGACAGTGCAATACCAAATGTAGAGCAGCAATTTATACATTTCATTAGACAATCTACCAAATATTATACCAAAGAATCCTGGTTATTTATTGAAAGAAAATATATTATATTTATGTTATGTCTAGCTATCTTTTCATTTCTAAATCCGGCTGCATAGCTTCCCCTTGTCAAACAGTACACACCAACATTTTAGTTACGCTACAGAGGATTTTATTTGGTTTCTTGCTACATCAAACGTCAATGATACGAACCAGCAAAATAATCACGTATGGAAGTTGAATATCCGAAACGGAAACGGAATTCGTTCATGATGCTAATGCTAAACAGATGTCATTTGATTTTGTCATTCATTCTTTTTTAAAGCTGTTCGATATGAAACAGCATTAAATGAGCTACAATAATACAAATTCACAAATGCTAAATAAAATTCCATTACGTACAATCATAGGAATTACGTTACAAACGTCAAGTTAACACGACAATGACAACGACAATTCAGGACAGCTCTACGAATCATGAATCATCGAAGTGAAGCCAGGCTTGGCTGAGTGAGTGTTGCATATTAATGATACGATTACGTACACATTAGATTTCGCTCGTACGGATTTCACCACTTATCATATTTTTAAATTCTGAATTAATTAAGACGCAGATATACTACTTAACCAGTAGTCAAGTAAAACCATTCTATTAATCATCAAATATTCTGATTACGTCTTACAGTTTTGTTCGAGCATAGACTGGATTTTTGTATACCTATACCTACATTATATAGAATGCTTGACTGTGATTGACTGTTGTCTATGTTATGAAAACTGTTCTGAGAATCAATTTTACAGCACTGATTAAAGACTCCGTTGACCAACATCATAAATGATATAATTGATCCTAGTTGCTAGTAAAAAAAACGAATCGCTATTTCCTTCACGCCTACAAGATTTCTAGGTTATTGTCAATAAGGATTGTTTTAATTGGGAAATCAACTCTGGACTAGCACTAGCTGATATGACGAGTGACGACGCGTATTGGATAATAATTTCTTGAATAAACTCCAAACTAACAAAGATTAT